>CM034155.1:522775960-523084207 GCA_019776745.2 Taxus chinensis
CTTTTCTTGGGAAAGAAGGATCAATTGTAATGGAATGTTATATAATGCATGTTTTTTGACATGCAAAAGGTTGGGAAATTGAAAATCATGAGAAAATTTTGAGAGAAGCTCATCTTATGAGAAACTCTCCAAGAAACTTGGTTAATGTCTTCTGTGTTAAATCTTCATTCATGTTGAGTTGGTTACAAGTGTATAGCCATCACACAACTTTGAGATTGTTCCTGAAACTCTCCCCTGCTGATGAATCTAACAAGATTTTGAATTAATCTATGTTATTTTGGGCAATATGATGTCTGCTATCATTTTTTAAATGTATGCAGACAATTTTCCTTGTTCTTGTTACAATCTTGCATTGAAATCTTTAGGAATCACACAGATCTCATCGTTATTGATAGTTTAGTAGCATTTACGATTTTATTTGTCAGAAGATATTTCATCTGACATTGAAATAAGCAGTTTAAAATCACTTTACCTTCATTTGTTGACATATATTTCTTGTAAGCCTTTGGGGGTACCTTAGGCATGATTTGATCAGAGATTTTAATGTTCAATTGAGTCTTTTAACTCAAGCTTTTGTGTTGAGGTCTCAAAGATTCTGTGAAGAGTGCAAACCTGGGCCTCTATTTGTGTATATCTTCTGGTTGAAAGAACATCTTGACTATTTTGAAGCATTTTTATCCGATAGTTGTTCAAATGTTGTAGAGGTTGTCAAATATATAACATAGTCAAGTTTTTCTTGTAAATATCCCACCAAAAATCATTATAAACAACTAATATTGCCCCATACTACCCCTGTTTTGACTTGTATACCCACAGAAGATCAAAATCCATTTGCTAAAGTATGCAAAACTGATCAGGATTTCAAAATTTCTTCAGTAACCCTTACCTTGCATTGAAAGTATCTCCATAATCTAGGAGTGACAACTTTTGAAAGTCAGATTTAGAGGGTTGATCATATTTTCCCAAGGCCCCTTCATACTATTTGCATAAATTGAGGGATGTCTTCATCTCCTTCACCATTTTAGGTTCACAAAATAGGTCCTCTTACCTTGGTTGAAAGGAAAAACCTAAAACAATTAGGACAAGATCAAGCCCTATTTGAGTGCTATCCATCTCACCACAAATTTGAGTGCCAATAGATCATATTCCCAGCTACAAAATGACACACATCATGATCTATTTGCCTTCAAGCTTCATGTCATATCTTTGATGCTACTCAGATTGAAAAGGAGAACAAATTTGGGTACCAACACTTATCAAAGAAAGAAATAAGTCGAGACAAAACAAAAACTTTAAATACACATGTTTTCATATAGGTTGCCAAATGGTGTGCTAATTAAAACCACATTAAGCTAAGAAATATTAAAAAACACACCAATTTCATCACACTGTATTGCAGGTTTCAAAAAAGGGTACGTCCTTATCCGCTTAACTAGAAGATAACCCTTTGGCATAATGCCTTAAGCTACAAAATGGGGGTGGTTCCAGGAACCTTACAGTAATCCACCACTGAGTAACCTTTTAGATGAAACAGGAAGTGCTCCGCTTACCCACTTGACTAGATTTAACACTACAAGTTAGAGTCAAAGTTTTCTGTATTGCGACCCCAGTGAGAATACGTGTGAACGCAATAGTTTCTCATCATATTTGAAGGGGGTAAAGTAAAGCCAAGATACTCCCAAATTATTCATTGCGACTCTTTGGGTAAATCACGCTCGCTCCTAGACAACTTATGACGCCTAGTTGAGAGATCTTATTAGGGAGGCCATTTTGTCTTGAAGCCCACTTTTTTATTTTGGTGTTGCGTCAAGCCATCATGAAGTGAAGACTTACTTAGAGTCTGAACCTTATTTTTTGAACAAGGAAAATATCCCACATAAGTTAGAACTAAGTTCCTTTCATCACGAAATTAAATGACGTCTCACTTATCTCAGTTTCATTCTCACCTTCGGACGAGGTGAAACTCTACCTAAGTGGCACTTAGTTTATTTCATATTTTAATTCATACCCTTGCATTCTCGCCACCCATTTTCAAGGTGAGAAGGAAGCATACCTTGAGAATCTTATCAAAGACGGTATTCACCACTTTTTTGTCTGTTTATTCCCATCCATGTTTGTGGCTGGGTTGTTAAATGCCTAAAGTGCGTAAGTATGTTTTCATATCTTTGATAGTCCTTTGATCTTGATTTCAAGATAATCTTCACGTTTAGGATTGGTTCATCATTTTATACCCTTTTTCGTGTTACCTTGTTCGCATTACCCTCGACACAATTAAGATACTTACGTCATGTTTTTTTCAAACATGATCTAATTATTCACATTGTGGCATTACACTACACACATTTTAGCACATACTTAGTATACTTTGACTTGGTTTAAATTCAAACATTGCTCCAAATCTTGACATGTGTCACTAACTTTATTTTGCATTGTTTCAGTACCAATTTCACACTAATATCTAACTTCTTTGCGAAGCTTGATAGACGTATCGAATTGGTGTGGTTAAGTAGCTTATATTTGTAATCCTCTCCCTTTGAAGTTTAGGCCTTGTTTGTCTCTAAATTGGTCATAGTATCCTTTAAGTGAGAATTGTATTTACCCTTTGTTAATATATATGCCTTGTTCATTTTGAGATTGATGTAAATGTTGACATTGTGTTGATCATATTTGCAATGAACTATCATTTTGTGCACACATTTTACATAGGGAGTATTTCCGTATTGATTGGCTTTGTGTTTCACACTTGCATGATTGTTCCCTATGATTATTCATCCAGGAATTTTTTTTCTAGGACAATAATTTTTGATCTCATCAAGATCACATCATCATGATGTCTATTTTCCTTATACCTTCTTCAGAAAATCATGCACGCATCTCTATATTTACGAGATGTCTATTTGGTTGCCATTAAGCTACCCAAATCAACATGGAACTTTATTCACTTTGAAATAATTTTATCACACTAGATAAGTCTAGTAATTTTTACCTAAATGCCGCTAACAATGACTGAATATCGTGCAGTTTCTCACACTTATAAAAATATGGAACCTAGGTTTAGGAATTCACATCAAAAGATTCCCATTACAACTAATACTTGTTTATTTCTTCATGTTAGAGGGCCCATTCGGGTACCCTGTTCCCCACCTTCAGCTCATAGTCAGTGGTATGGTTTGGATGCTTTTGATCCAAATTATTATTCAGGTTCCCCCCACTCTTCTTCTGATTCAGATCCAAACTACCATTTGGATTCCCACTCTTCTTCTGAAGATTTGGATCCCAACTATTGTTCAGATACCCCTAGATCAAATCTTGAATCATGGTCCTCCCTTTCTTCGAAGGAACTTTATTCCAAATCACCTCAAAAATGTCTTCCTCCTTTGAAGACTCATGTGACTCCAAGTTCCATCGATCAAACATATAATTTGGTTCTTGAGTCACAGTCCTCCCTTTCTTCGTAGGACCTCCTTCATCAGTCATCTCGATGACCTCTTCCTCCATCAAAGAGTTCCATGACTTGGATTCCCTCTAGTCAATCATCCAATTCAACTCCTACATCGTAACTTAATGGATGGCTATGTGATCCTACTTTCCAACCTACATTACATCATCTTCTAGAAAAATGATCTAGGTCCGGATCCAAATCATCCATTCATGAGATGCCCTCCTCCAAGCCTACTTCCTCTCTTGATTCGTCTTCTGCTATCAAACCAAATTCAATCCCTTTTCAGCCCTTAAGACCTTTAAACCATATCATAGCATTTCCTCATCCATCTTCTAAGGATCAATGTTTACAGACCATGTCGAACCATTAGAAAGAAGCCATGTGCTAAGATATATTTTCAAAACACTATCAACACTCTTTATGGGAGTGATAAGTTCAATCCTTCCCATCGTCTACATCATCTAACATCTTCATATTCTTATGTCAATCAATCTTCCCCTATTTTCAAACCCATTTCTTCTAGTCAACTTCCCATAGTCAAAGAACAACAACCTCTACTGATTGATTTCTCTTAGAATGAGGGAAAAATTAGACTACATGAAGATATCCCTTTCTAGATTCTTTCTAGAACTCGATATGCACATGTATTGGGGAGAAGAAATTGATCCCTTTCAATAGAACATAGAGGAAGATCCTAAAGTCATGGAACTTGACTCTTCTTCTAACATTCCATCTTCACCTTCTTCTGAGCATGATGAGATGTCGGGGTCTAGCATTGATCCATGGCCTATCTTCTCATTACCAAATCATTCCTTATCTATCATCATTCCTCAATCAAAATATTTCCTTGGGTCACTGTTGAGTAGCCCATCATCTTCTTCTATCTTGGATCCACCCCCGGGTAGCCCTCCATTTTCTACTTATGGGTCACCTTTTGGTAGTCTATTACCTTCTATTCTTGGGCCATGTCCTATTATCCCTTCCTCCATTTCTATCTATGGGACCCCTCTCGATAGTCCCTCCTCATATATACTTGGGCCATACCCTAGCAAACCTTCGTCATCTTCTTCTATTCTTGGGCCATGTCCTCATAGCCCAACTTCTTCCATCTTAGGGCCATATTCTAGTAGCCCTTCGTCATCTTCTATCAGTGGCTCACCTCCTGGTAGCCCATCCTCTTTAATTCTTGGATTGTATCCTTTTCATCCATCACACCTTTCTTCTATCAATGGTTGTGGCAAGCCCGCAGATCATTTCTCACATCAGGTCTAAACGTCCATGTTAACTTTCTTCTTCTTCTTGAGATCACACATGTCACACGTCAGCTTATAAGAAACCCAAAAAGGTTCATTATCAAGCTAATATCAAAAATTCCAAGAGCTTCGAAGCTCCCAACAACCCAAATCTTAAAATTCAAAATCAAGTGTGATTCAAGAATGCACGCCAATGCACCCATCAAGTATGGTACAAAGTGCATAAACCTATGAATAGGGAACTCAATCTCCCACATGAACAATCCTTGTTTCACAAAAAATCACAGTCATTTGTTGAGTATGAGCTCACCTTGATCATTGAGATCAGAGATAACATGACTCTTGATAAAAAAAGGCACCTAGTCTCCCTTATTAAGGAATTCACAAACATTGTTGTTGGATCTTACCACGCAGAGTGACTCTGTTGTTCCCACCTTTCCAAAAACTATCAAAAAAATCTAAAAATCAAATCAATTCAAAAATACAAAAAATTTGAGAAAACATAACAAAATCAAAGGTACAAAGATCAAACATTGCAATCAGGTATTGTGTACACATGGATGTTTCTTTCTTCCCTTCCTTGTTATTCTTCTACAAGTCTTCCTACCATTTTCATCCCTTCGGTGATATTTTGGTTAGCCTATTCGCATGCATTTTGTGACATTTATCTCTATGGTATTTGTTTGACCTTGGTCTTTCATCACCTTGGTAAATTAAAGAACGACTGACCTCTTAGAGATCCTATCACATTCAACATCTAATAAACTTGTTGCGAAGAACTTTTGGACATATTTGTTGACACTAGCCAATGTCATCATCACAATCACTTCCACCTCCTTTCATCAAGCCATCAGTGGTTCTTAACCCCTTGTCAAACAAGAGAGCTGAAATAAGTTTTCGGAAAGCAAAAGAATCAAAATCAATAAAAAAAATCAAAATCTAAAAGCTAGGAAGCAAATGCAAATTGATATATAACTCTCTCTTGGGGTATTTCCAATAATCTCTATCAAGGCTATGGACGCATGACTGGCAATATAGAAATGTTGTGATTTGAATCAAATACATCTCTTTCGGGCTATGGACGTCTGGCTGGCAATGGAGCAATGTGTGGCTCTCCCTCCACCCTCCATTCATAAATCACCTATCAAAATCAATCATTCCTACACATTGGCTAGAGTGTCTTCACTTGTTGTCTATTAAATATTCCCTTCAAGAGGTAATTAAATTCCACGTGCACACACTAGATCTCTATGAGTGGGTAGGATTAGTATGTAACCAAGTGTCTTTTTTTTTTACCTTGTTCAAACTCTTGCTTTATTACATATCTCGTCTCATGATTTGTGCCTTTGTCTAATCATTTCTTCATTGCGAGGCTTATAAAGCTACATTCATATCATTCACATCATTCTTCTACTTTGTTAAGAACATCCATGTGTATGGTATTGCCTTTTTTCCATTGTTTTTGAACACCTTTTCCCTTTTCATAAAAACAATCTTCTCCTTCCTTTCTATCATGTGCTTTTAGGCCATCTTACATTTGGGGCATCCTTTCTTCTTCCCAGCACTTCATTGGTTTATGTTCATCATCATGTTGAACCTATCCATAATGGCCTTGGGTCCTGCTTCTATGCATGAAGAGTTTTCCTTTGAATACTCCCACCTAATCGTTGGGGCATTTTTGCATCTTCACCTTTCTCGCACGCACGTGTCCGTTTGCACTTGTACATCCCATATATCACTAGGGGCATCCACGTTTCCTCATTTTCATGTACATAGCTTCAGAAAACTTTCAAAAAATCGTAAAAACATTCAAATATGTTTCAAGAAACATCAAAAACAATATAAATCATCCTATAAAACGTCGCTCTTTGGTTCTCACCTATTCATGTACACGACTCCCAGATCATCTTGATCTACCTCCATTAACAAAGCTAGGTTGCTTACTTTGTCTATACTCTAGGGCACAACAAGTTGTCTAGTATTGTTTCATAGTGCACATTGCTTTATCATCAGACCCAAGTGTCCTTTGTTATTCCCCTTACATGTATCCTTGCTTGGGGCACTGTAACTAACCCTTGTTGTTAATTTGAATAGGTTAGAACTGAAACTAAATAACAAAAACATTACATTATGTTTCTCTGTTGGGTTAACTTGTTTACTTTCTCATATTGCATTGCATTTTGTATGTTGCATGGAGTTAGGCATCTTTTACTTTCTCGTATTGCATTGCATTTTGTATGTTGCATGGGGTTGGTGTTTTTAGCAATGGACATTTGTTTGTATATGGATTTTCATGTCATACTACACTTTTGTTCATTCTTTTTAATAAGGACTGATGATGAAGATCATTAGCAATATGATGAAAAATAAAGTTGTTTAAAAGGCAGTGGATGGATGTTAGCTCATTTCCCCTTCCTCATACTCCTTTTCTTCTATATCCATTTTCTTCTTCTTCACACTATTCTTTCTTCTGTTCTCTTTCTGTCATCTTTTCGATCGTCGATCGAGTTCTTCCATCACCCCATCGACAATCGAGGGGGCATCCTTCATTCTACTCATTTTTCTTCTATCCCTTCAAAATTTTCTACTTGTTTATGTTTGTCTACTTTCTTTGAAGTGACGTCACTTACGCCACCCCAAAGAGGGGAAAATGTAGACACCTAAAATATGCTTACACCTAGCATTTCCTCCAATTCAACTGATTAACGACACTTCGTTAATTTCCCACTCTTTGCTCCATTCTCGGATGCCCATTTGTGACACCTCTTTCAGTCATATTCCTCCTATAATCATCTAATTGGGCTAATATCTCTCTTATTAGCTAGACATTCCTCCTTTTGACCATTCAGAACCTCCCTAGTTCTCTCTTAGACCACTTCTATTGGCTTCCTAGGCTATCTATCAGTCACAATTGATTAACCAGACCCCTCCCAACTCTCAATGAGTCTCTAATCACTTGTTAATCAAGTTTAACTAGCCTAAACCTAGCTTAACTAATCCTAAATCATGTTTATCCTAATCTAATCTCAAAGTGATTTTTATACTTTAGTCCCGCATGCACCCAAAGTCCAAACTCTTCCATTTGGAAAACTATAAATACAAGGCTAATCCTACCCATTTAGACACACCTTGTTTACATAATAAAAAATCATAACACTTTAGAAAGGCATTGGATCTCATTTGTGATTAGCTTTAAGATAATTAGACATTTGATCTAAAGCCATCCTCCATTGTTGAGCTAATAATCCTCCATCTTGCATCATCCACTTCAAATAAGTTTAGTAATATGGAGAGAACTAAATTGGCCTTGAAGCCATTAATGGTGAGATCCATCTCTTCACTAAGCTTGGGAGTAAACAACTACATCACAATTTGATTGCTAAGAATCTAACTTAGGTTCATGTTTCATTAAGCTTTCAAAGAGTAGAGAGTAGTATATATGGTAGGGTTTTAATGTTTGTTTCAAATTTATATATGTATGTAAATAGATAGTTTCTTTTTTAGCTCTAATCTTATGGTGCATAGTTGAGTTAGTTAAAGCTTTGAGGTTCTTTAGCCTCATTCTATAGCTTTGTAACTTTTCCAACGCATATAGTTGGCACGCACAGTGGGACATGAAGTCCATCCGCCATTAATGGAGTCATTTTGAATCTTTTATTTCGGTTTCTAACTTTCTACATGTTTTTGTAGGGTTAAATATTTTTCCTTGGGCTTTTTAGCTAGGTTTTATGTAGTTAACCTTCATTTTCATTCTTCTTTGTTAATTTTATGTTAGAAATTACATTTAATGGATAAATTCTAACCTATTGACACTTTTAGAATTTCATTTTCTGTGTTTTTTGGTGGTTTTTCAGGTAGGCGTGCATACACCTTTCTACTAGCATAGGTGCCTTCAGGATGTCATTTTTAGCAGAGGTGCACAGGAACCCAAAACCACAAGCAGATGCATAAAAGTAGGTGCACACACCCAAATCATGGTACACATTCCCTTCTTCCATCATGGACACCTTACAACCTGTCATTTTCACTAGGCGCGCAGGCACCCAAACCCATGCAAAAGCACCATGTGTGTTCTCGGCCCTTTGTCAAAAATTTTACCAAGTATGCACACACCCAAACTATGGCGCATACACCCTTTTGCTGGCGCAAGCACCCCTCTACCAGCGCACATGCACTGTTATATTTTTTACCATTTCTTGCTTCGTTAGCACATGACACCTATTCTCTAGCGCATAGGCATACTTATGCTAATGAAGGCATATCTCGGGTAGCGCAGGAACCCTACTGATCCACTAGGTTTACATAGAGGGGCGCAGGCACCCAAACCCATGTGCACATACCTAAAATGATGCACATACACATTGAAGGGGGCGCATGTATCTCTGTTTAATCTGAATTTGTTCATATAATTTTTAGTGCTCCTAGTTTGGGTCATATCTTTTGACCTATTGACCCATTTTTTGAGTTTGAATAGCCATCGGAAAAAGAATGAAGTGAAATTTTCCAAGGAATTTCCTGAATTAATACACCTTTGGTATCCTTAATTCTATCATCAAACTCCCAAATTTCCCCGAAGACCTCCAAAAATGCATAATACTAAAAACTGTTGAAATTTTGCTAAAAATAGATTTATGTAATTTCCTAATTTTTCTTGGTGTTTTAACTTGTTTGAAGGTTCTAACAAGTGATTGCAGGTTTATTTTTGGTTTTATTTGACTAAATTAGTTTAAGTGTTTCATTTTCTTAGTTAAAAGGGTATTTTCGAAGTGTGTATGCTCTTCCCTCGCACCTTCTAGGTGATCTTGGGAATCAAAAACACTTCTAAAACCTCCTTGTCACTTTTAAAAACACTTACTTTACGTTTAAATAAGTAGATTGATCTTCCAAAGTTGGCTAAAACGAACTCTACCTTTTGAAGTATTTTTCACAAAGGCTTATTTTAATAGGGTTTTCATGTTGTGTATGCTCTTCCTTGATGCCTTTTTGGTGATCTTAGGAATAAAAAAACAAAGTGCAAATATCTCTTTCTTATTTGATGGAAAATTACTAACTCCTTGCATGTAGGGCCTAACGCTTGTCAAAGAAAGGAGAAGTCAAGACAAAACAAAACCTTCTAATACACATGTTTTCATACAGGTTGCCAAATTGTGTGCTACTTAAAACCACATTAAGTTAAGCAAGATAAAAAACACACCATTTCACTTCACACTATATTATAGGTTTCGTAAAAGGGTACGTCCCTATCCACTCAACTGGAACATAACCTCTTTGGCATAATGCCTTAAGCTAAAACAATGGGGGTGGTTCCAAGAACCCTAAAGTAATCCACCACTGAGTAACCTTGTGGATGAAATAGGAAGCGCTCCACTTACCCACTTGACTAGATTTTACACTGCAAGTTAGAGTGAAATTTGTTATGTATCGCGACCCCAGTGAGAATTACAATGAATGCACTAGTTTCTCATCATATTTGAAGGGGGTAAAGTAAAGCCGAGATACTCCCAAATCAGTCATTGCAAAGTCTTTGGTCTAAATCATGCTTGGCTCTTAGAACAACTTTTGACACCTAGTTGAGATATCTTATTAGGGAAGCCATTCTATCTTGGAGCCCACTTTGTTAGTTCATTGTCACATCAAGCCATCACAAAGTGACGACTTACTTGGAGTCTGAACCTTGTTTTCTTGAACAAGGTCAAAGAGCCCAAGTAAGTTTCGAACTAAGTGCTCTTTCATCACGAAATTAAACAATGTCTCACTTAGCTCGGTTTCATTCTTATCCTTGGAAAGATGAGGTGAAACTCTACCCAAGTGGCACTTAGTTTATTTTCATCTTTTGATCTATACCCTTGCATTCTCTCCTGCCCATTATTCAGGGTGAGAAGGAAGCATACCTCAGTGGAGTCTTATCAAAGATGGTACTTGCCACTTTTTTGTTCTGTTTACGCCCATCCATGTTTGCAGCTGGGTTGTTAAATGTCTAAAGTGTGCAAGTATGTTTTCATATCTTTGATATTCCTTTGATCTTGATTTCAAGATCATCTTCATCGACTAGGATTGGTTCATGAAATTTGATCCCCTTTGATGTGTTACATTGTTCACATTACCTTGACACAATTAATATAATTACGTCATATTTTTTGTAAACATGATCTAAGTATCCACATTGTGGCATTACACTACACACATTTTAGCACATCCTTAGTATACTTTGACTTGGTTTAAATTCAAACATTTCTCTAAATCTTGACGGGTGTCACTTACTTTATTTTGCATCATTTTAGTACCAATTTGACACTAATATCTCGCTTCTCCACGAAGCTTGATAGATGTATCCAATTGGTGTGGTTATATAGCTTATATTTGTAATCCTCTCCCTTTGATGTTTAGGCCTTGCTTGTCTCTAAATTGGTCATAGTATCCTTTGATTGGGAATCATATCAACCCTTTGTTAATATTTACACCTTGTTCATTTCGAGCTTGATGTAAGTATTGACATTGTGTTGATCATCTTTGCATCAAACTATCATTTTGAACACCACATTTTACACATGGAGTATTTCCTTATTGATTGGCTTTGCGTTTCACACTTGCATGCAATTGTTCCTTATGATTATTCATCTAGAAAACTTGATTTTCCTTGGACAATCCTTTTTTGATCTCATCGAGATCATTGTGTCATCACGATGTCTATTTTCCTTAGACCTTCTTCGAAGAATCATGCACGCATCTCCATATTTATGGAGATGTCTAGTTGCAACCAATCCATTATGCTACCTAAATCGACGTGGAACATTCTTCTCTTTGAATAAGTTTGATCACACTAGCTAGGTCTAGGCATTTGTACATTAAACAATGTCTAACAATGACTGACTATTGCATGCAGTTTCTCACACTTACAATAATATAGAACCTAGGTTAAGGCATTCAAATCAAAAGATACCCACAACGACTAAGCCTCATTTGGTTCTTTGTGCTAGAGGGCCCATTTGGGTACCCTGTTACCCACCTTCAGCTCATAGTCAGTGGTATGGTTTGGACACTTCTGATCCAAATTATTATTTAGGTTCCCATTGACCACTCTTCTTCTGATTCAGATCCAAACTACCATTTCAGATTCCCACCTTTCTTCTGAAGATTCAGATCCCAACTATTATTTTGAGGATACCCCTAGATAAAATCTTGAGTTCACAGTCCTCCCTTCCTTCGAACAGGACCTTTATTCCAAATCACCTCAACTACATCTTCCTCCTTTGAAGACTTTGTGACTCACATGTTTCATTGATCAAACATTTAATTTGGTTCTTGAGTCATGGTCCTCCCTTTCTTCGCAAGACCTCCTTCATCATTCATATCGATGACCTCTTCCTCCATCAAAGTGTTCCATGACTAGGATTCCATCTAGTCAATCATCCAATTCGAATCCTACATCGCAACTTAATGAATGGCTATGCTATCCTACTTTCCAACCTAGAATTATCTTCATCTTGTGGTATAAAAACAATCTAGGTCTAGATCAAATCATCCATTTATGAGACACCCGATGCTCCAAGCCTACTTCATCTCTTGATTCATCTTCTACTATTAGTCACAAATTCAGGATCCCTCTTCTGGCCCTTGATCCCTTTTAACCATATCGTATCATTTTCTCATCCATCTTCTAATGATTAATGTCTGCAACCACGTCAAACCATTAGAAAGAATGCAGGTGCTAAGATATCCTTTCAAAGCACTATCAAAACTCTTCATGGGGGTGATAAGGTCAAGCCTACCCCTTGTCTACATCATCGAACATCTTCATCTTCTTTTATTAATCAATCTTCCCCACCTATCATGCCCATTTCTTCTAGTCAACCTCCTATGGCTGAAGAATAACAACCTCTACTGATTCTTTTCTCTCATAATGAAGGAATAATTACACTACATAAATGATATCCCTTTAGAGGATTGCAAACAAATATTCTTTCTAGAACTCGATACGCTCGCGTATTGGGGAGAAGAAATTGATCCCTTTTAACAGAACATAGAGGAAGATCCTAAAGTCATGGAACTTGATTCTTCTTTTGTTATTCCATCTTCACCTTCTTCTAAGCATAATGAGATGTCGAGGTTTAGCATTGATCTGTAGCCTATATTCTCATTACCAAATCATTCCTTATCTATCATCATCCCTCAATCAAAATATCACCTTGGATCAACTCTGAGTAGCCCATCGTCTTCTTCTATCCTTGAGCCACCCCCGGGTATCCCTCAATTTTCTACTTGTGGGTCACCTCTTGGTAGCCTATTACCTTCTATTCTTGGGCCATGTCCTAGTAGCCCTTCATCCATTTCTATCTATGGGACCCCTCCCTTTAGTCCCTCCTCATTTATACTTGGGCCACACCTTAGCATCCCTTCATCATCTTTATCTATTATTGAGGCATGTCATTGTAGCCCAAATTATTCCATCTTAGGGCTATATTCTAGCAACCCTTCATCATCTTCTATCAGTGGCTCACCTTCTGGTAGCCCATCCTCTTCAATTCTTGGACCGTATCCTTTTCATCCATCACACCTTTCTTCTATCAATGGTTATGGCAAGCCTACGGTCATTTCTCACATCAGGTCTAAATGTCCACGTTCACTTTCTTCTTCTTCTCAAGATCACACATGTCACATGTCAGCTTATAGAAAACCCAAACATGTTTATTATCAAGCTAAGATCAAAACTTCCAAGAGCTTCGAAGCTCCCAACAACCCAAAAATTCAAAATCCATTGCGATTCAAGAATGCACGCCAACAAACCCATCAAGTATGGTGCAAAGTGCATAAACCTATGAATAGGGAACTCAATCTCCCACATGAACAATCCTTGTTTCATGAAAAATTGAAATCATTTGTTTAGTATGAGCTCACCTCGATCATTGATATCGGAGATAGCATGACTCTTGATAAATAAATGCACCTAGTCTCCCTTATAACGGAAGTTGCAAACATTGTTGTTGGATTTTGTTTCTTTCTTCCCTTGTTATTCTTCTACAAGTCTTCCTACCATTTTCATCCCTTCGGTGATATTTTGGTTAGCCTATTCACACGTATTTTGTGACATTTATCCCTATCGTATCTGTTTGACCTTGTTCATTCATCACATTGACCTCTTAGAGATCCTATCACATTCTGTTAGGTTAATTATTATTTACCTAATATTATTAATTATGCATTGTATAATTATTTATTTATTAATTAATTATTGTTGTATTTTGTTATATGGTTTTATCAACCATATTTGGATTATTATTTTCATTGGTGTAATTGTTATGTGGTTATAGCAATTATGTGCTTCTCGGATGTAATATTGGAAGCTTATGTAATCTGGAATATGGTTGCACCTGTGCAACTTAGTTTCTTGTTTGTATTCAGTTGTACAATACCTATAAGTATTGCAGCTCACTCCTGTGTAAATGGTTGATTGAGTTTAATAAAGATAATCAGGCTTCCGCCCCTGTTGCTCAATTTACATTTGGTACTAGAGCGAATTGAAGCTCCTGGCAAGGTTGGAGAGAGGTTGCAGAGGAAGAACAATCGTGGAGAAGAAATCTACAACAACGGAGAGCCAGTGCTGCCTCCAACAGGTTTCCAGACCTCCTTGCAAACCCATCTCCTGTGTGATTTCTAGGTAAACGTAAAGCTATTTTTTTTGCCTTGGTGCCTCATGCACCAAGCAAAATTTTATCCCTGGATGCTAGTTTTATTTTTAAATTCCCCATCAGGGGTTTTGTCACTAAATTTTTGTGACAATGTTAGCTGTAACTAACACCAGTGGTCTTACCAAGTCTAGAGGACTCTTTGCTAAAATTATCCTAGCTCTGCATTTGGAGGAAAAATTTTCAGTTGTATTGATTGGGCTACAACCTCCACCAAGGCCGAGTTTTATTTCTTGGCACTGAGTTGAATAAGCACTTGAACTATGTTGTTTCATTGAGTTTTGTAGAGGCAAGCTGAGGTGTAATATATTGCAACATCGAGCCTTTCTTTTTTTGGAGACTAAGCCTCTCCCCCCATGGTCGAGTGCGATCCATTCTACGACCAGGTCGAGCCCACACAACCTCTTCTCACACGGGCCTTCCAGCGAGCCAACAATCCCCTACCTCTAACTGATCTACAATAGAGGACAAAACCTCCCTCTCCTTAGGCCGAGTTGGATCCTCACAACCGAGCAGTGCTCTTGTTTTCCATTTGAGCCGTCTATTGAACAACGACATTACAGATCGGGTTTGAATCATTATACATGGCCAAGTTGGAGGGGACTCCATAGTCTGAGCTCCAAAGCATGTAACCTGCAACAAGCTAACAATAAAAACGACCTGCAACACAAAGAACATGACGGTCACACCAATTGACCAAGCACCTACAAAACATTCAAAGCAAAATCAAATAAAGATAAAAGCAAATCCATGGCCATGCTATATACATGCAAAGGAGGACATAAAGGAACTTCAGATCTATGTGTTATGCTTGTAGAAACCCTAATTTGAATACAAGATATCCTCCACACATGCATATCCACGTGGAGCCTCAACCACATTTTCTTAAAAGGTTAGCATTTTTGCATTTACTTAAATTACATTTTCTTCAAAATATATGCAAAGCACTCATAGAGCCTAAGTGGATAGAGAGAAAGCTTCAAGTGTGGGAGGTCTGGGGTTCAAACCCCACCCCCAACTTGTTTAAAAACCCAATTTGATTTTAGTGGAAAAACTGGAGAAACCGCCACAAGTTAGAGGGCCATTTGGAAAAAAAAACCTTCACTAAACCTATTAGTTATAGCTAAATCCTCCTCTAAAAATTTTAGTGAGAAAAACCCTAATTTAGGGTAATTTTTTTCTCCTAATAGGCTTGTTTTTTCATTCCGAGCAACTTTTTCCAAAGGGGGGATAGCTAAAAATTGCATTTTCAGCTGGTTTTTTGCAATTCTTTACATTTTGGGTCATATTGGGCTCCTGAGGCCACCAAGGCCCGCAAAACAATTTTTTTTTCCTGCCATTCAATTTTTCCAAATTTTTGAATGCAATTTGTATACTTCAGAATATTGCACTAATTTGCAGGTTGCCATAGTCAACTGCAAACTTTGTAACTACTCAGAAACTGGCAGAATATTGTACTAAAAAATAATAAAAATTGGTTCTGAAACACTCATGAGATCCTAGATCTCATTCGCAGCATTCGGTATATACAGTGCCTCTGGGAAGCGCTTACGGGTAAAACTGTCGTGACTAATACTACACTTAATGCCTAATGGAGCTGTAACAACATTGTCTGGGCATCGACCATTTAAATTGATGGGGAGTAATAAGGTCACAGTGCACACACTATGAGCCATCCCATCCATCTGTGAATGATTACACGACATAAATCCAAACTAAGAAATTATCCAAATATATAGAGAAGTTACGTGCGTGTATGAAGATATTTCTTTAAGCCAGTGTCAATAATCATATAGACCCCTTTCAGTATTGTCTTGGTACCACGTATTGAATTCTTTCACGTATATTAACGCCTCTTTCACATACCGTCAGGTATATAGAAAGGGTAAGCTTCTTCCATGTACTTTCAGGTATATTGGAAGGGAGCGTATATAGAAAGGTTTGGTATATCGGACTGATGGTATATAGATTGGGAGACCTTATACTTGGAGTGATAAGAGCCAAACCTTGTCAGTGATTTCTGTAAAATGGGCACCAATGCCCCCAATTTTTTTCTTCCAGATTCAAAACTACTCAGAGGAAACAAATATGCTACATGGAAGACAAAAATCAAGACACAACTTGAGTTTGAAGAGATTTGGCCTACTGTGAATGGTACTCTGACCAGATCAACTACTGATACAACACAACAATGACAGTTTGATAAAGCATATCAGAAGGCCAAACTCATCATCTTGTTTGGAGTGTCTGACGATGTGCAACCCCACATTTGAGATGCCAAAACAGCCAAAGAAGCGTGGGATAAGTTGAGCACAGTATACAAGGCCAAAAACAAGAATGTTATACTGAATTTGCAGAGTCAGTTACACACATTGAAGTTCAAACAAAATGAGAAAATAGAAGCTTTCTTAAGAAGAGTTACAGAATTGAGGGCTTCACTTCTAGCCCTAAGAGAAGTGGTCAAAGATGATGATCTCATTCCCATTGTTCTGAGAGCACTCCCTTCTTCATACCGTATTTTTGTAACAACACTAAACTTGTCAGATACGATAGTTAGTTTTGACAAATTGGTAAACCTACTGCAACAAGAGGAAGCAATGCACAATAAGGATGATGAAGAGGAGCAGGCACTTTCTTCACATCAAAAATGGAAAGGAAAAGGTAAAGGAAAACCTAATTCCTATCAAAAGTCCCAAAATCAAAATCAGTATCAAGGGGATAGACAACAGAAGAAGCAATGTCCAATCTGTAAAAGAGGACATGACCTAAAAGATTGTTGGTACAATACTTACAAGAAAGGTTCATCAAGCAACTCTAGACCTCCACAAAAATCTCACAAGGGACATTCTAACTACAATCAAGGGCAGAAAAAGGGGAACTGGAAAAGAAGACCCCATCAACAAGGAAATATTTCTGAGCAACAAGAATAGTCAGACAATGAAGACTACTTGTTCACTACTCAATCAAGTGAACCATCCACGTCATCTAATGATGTCTAGTATGTTGATTTTGGAGCCACTCTACACATGACTGGCCACATAGACTAGTTTACTTTAATGAGGGACACGCCATCAAAAAATCATGTTTCATTGAGAGATGATTCTTCATATACAATTCAGGGGATTGGGAACATCTCTCTACCCCTTGTTTCATGCAACTACAGACTATATGATGTCTTATATGTACTAGGGTTGAAAAATAATATTCTTTGAGCCAGTCAACTCCTTGATCACAACCTAAAAAATTGACTTTGATAGTCATTCCGGCAAGAAAATGTGTTTGATTCGAGATAAATCATGAGGCTCAAAAATAGTTGTAAAGGCCTCTAATGTGGGATGCCTGTTCCAACCTGATTTTGTTCACAGAGATGATCAAGCACTTGTGGCTAAGAAATATACCTCAGCATAGTTGTGGCATTGAAGACTTGGTCATGTAAGTTTCAAGTATCTTGAGACACTTCACTGGCGTAATATGGTACATGGGCTACCATCTCTTCATAAGGATATAGACAAGTGTCCTCACTGCCTAGCAGGAAAACAACACAGAGCTTCATTCTAGAAGAGTACATATCAAGCTCATGGTAAGCTTGATCTGGTTCATACCGATCTTTGCGGTCCGATGCAACCAAGTCATTCTGGATTTCAGTACTTCATGCTATGTGTTGAATGACTATTCAAGGAAAATGTGGATTTTTTGTATTCGCAAGAAAAGTGAAGCTTTTGAAACCTTCAAGAGGTTCAAAGTAGCCATTAAGAATGAAACTGGTCATCACATCAAAACTCTCCACTTAGATCGAGGGGGGGAATTCACCAGTAATGAGTTCAAAGACTACCTACAAACTCATGGGATTCATCTGACAAATGCCTCCTCCACACACACCGCAACAGAATGGTGTTGTTGAGAGAAGAAATTGTACTATCATGGAAATGGTGCGATGCATGATCGATGATTCTGGACTTGCAAAGACATTCTAGGAAGAAGTAAGCAAAAACAACAGTGTATTTTTTGAATAGAGTGCCCACAGTTGCTCTTGAAGGAGTAACACCACAAGAAGCATGGTCAAAAGTGGAAACCATCTATTGCACACCTCAGAGTATTTGGGTGCAAAGAAAGCATGCACATACCCAAGAAAAATAGAAAGAAATTGGACATGAAGTCACAGAAACTCATCTTCATTGGGTACAATGAAGAGACTCTTGGGTATAGATTGATGGATCCTAAGACTAGAAAAGTCTACACCAGCAGAGATGTTGATTTTTTTAGAAGAAGGAAACAGAGTCTCTTCCTCCAGACTCACCAGATGTAGATTTTTCACCAGTTGTAAAAATTGAAGCTAATGTTCCCTCAGATGATGAAAGTGAGGATGGGGATGATGGTGTTGATCAGAAAGAACCACGACCCATGGGAATAGTTCAATGTATGCCCAAGTGGTGTACTAACACATTACGAGATGCAAGAATGGATGCTCCACCAGATACATCCACCCCTGGACCATGGACTCACAGTAAAGCAAGAGAAGAAGTTAACTTTGCTTTAATGAGTAGAGTTATTAAATCTAATGAGCCCTCTACAGTCCAAGAAGCCCTACAGTCAAAAGCTTGGAAAGATGCCATGGATTCTGAATATCAATCAGTGATGAAAAATAACACTTGGCAGCTTGTTGATCTTCCACCAGGGAAGAAACCCATTGGATGCAGATGGATATTCAAAACAAAGTATAAAGTAGATGGGACAATGGACAAGTATAAAGCAAGACTAGTAGCAAAGGGGTATGCACAAAAAGAAGGCATTGACTATGAGGAGACATTTTCTCCCACATCTAAGATCAAAACAATCAGGATGATCTTTTCTCTAGCTGCTCAGTTTGGTTGGAAATTCCATCAAATGGATGTAAAAAGTGCCTTCCTGAATGGAGATTTACAAGAAGAAGTCTACATGACTCAACCTGAGGGATATGTTGTACTTGGTCAAGAAGAAAAGGTATGCAGACTCAGGAAATCTTTGTATGGCCTCAAACAGGCACCCCGGGCATGGTACATCAAGATTGATGAGCATCTCGTACAACATGGATTTGTTAGAAATCCATACAATCCCAATCTTTACCTCAAAAAGCAAGGGGGGGGGAGATTGTGATTTTCATTGTCTATGTCGATGATCTAGTCATCACTGGCAGTTCAGTGAGGATGATCGATGCAATGAAGAAAGATCTTAATTGATCATTCGACATGACATATCTCAGGCTGATGCATTATTGTCTTGGATTGGAAGTATGACAGAAAGAGAATCACATCTTTGTTTCTCAGATGAAATATACCAAGACAATGCTCAAGAAATTCAGGATGATGGATTGCACACTGATTGCTACACCTATGGAGAACAGATTACAGTTATCTCGTTCAGATCCATCTCCTGAGGTAAGTGCCACTCTCTATCGACAGTTGATTGGGAGTCTCATTTACCTAACCTACACTAGACCAGATATCAGCTTTGCAGTAAGCTATCTATCCAGGTTCATGCAGGAACCCAAAGTTTGTCATTGGAAAGCAGCAAGGTGCATCTTGAGATATCTCAAAGGATTAGTGGATCTTGGTCTAGAATACAAGAAGAATGACAACTTCTTCTTGTCAGGATATTCAGATTCAGATCATGCAGGAAATATTGATGACAGAAAATCCACTTCAGGATTTGTGTTCTTTATGGGATCTGGACCAATATCATGGGGAAGCAAGAAACAACACTTTTTTTCTCATTCTTCCACAAAAGCCGAGTATCATTCTGCAGGAGAAGCTGTCTGTGAAGTGATTTGGCTATGTCGCATACTAGAAGGACTTGGAATACCATAGGAAAAACTGACCACCATGTATGTTGACAATGAAGGTGTTCTCAAACTTGTTCACAATCCAGTGTTTCATGAAAGAACAAAGCACATTGAGGTATAGGTTCATTTCATACGTGAGCATGTGTTGAAGCACAACATCCAGCTTCAATTTTGTCCAACAGCTGAACAACGGGCAGATATCTTCACAAAGTCACTTGCACGTGACAAGTTCGAGTTGTTTAGAGAATTCCTCTCCTCATCCCTTGAGACAATGCACAATTAAGGGGGGAATGTTAGGTTAATTATTATTTACCTAATATTATTAATTATGCATTGTATAATTAATTATTTATTAATTAATTATTGTTGTATTTTGTTATATGGTTTTATCAACCATATTTGGCTTATTATTTTCACAAGTATAATTGTTATGTAATTATAACAATTATGTGCTTCTTGGATGTAATATTGGAAGCTTATGTAATATGGAATATGGTTGCACTTGTGTAACTTAGTTTCTTGTTTGTATTCAGTTGTACAATACTTATAAGTATTCAAACTCACTCCTGTATAAATGGTTGATTGAGTTTAATAAAGATAATCAGGCTTTCACCCCTATTGCTGAATTTACATTAAAGAACAACTGACCTCTTATAGATCCTATCACATTCAACATCTAATAAGCTTATTGTGAAGAACTTTTGGACATATTTTTTAACACTAGCCAATGTCGTCATCAATATTCACATCCTAAATTCCTTTCATTAAGCCATCAGTCCTTGTTATACCCCTTGGTCAAATAAGTGAGATGAAATATGTCTTTTGGATTAGCATTGAGAAATTTATAACCCATGGAAGAATGATCAAAATCTAAAAGCTACCAAGCAAATGGACATTGATATATAACTCATCTCTTGGGGTATTTCCATATAAAAATCTATGAAAGATTTTGTCACTAATGACCTGGCTAATAGAATAATATAATCCATTAGAAACCACAATACATCTCTTTAAGTGATCATGGACATCTGGCTGATCTTGATGTACAAATGTGTGGCTATCCACTTCACTCCTCCATTCATAAAACATTTTTGTAGATCAATCATTCCTACACATTGTCTTGAGTGTATGAGGCTTTTAGGGGATTAAATATTCATCTTCATAGAAGTGATTAAATTTGTAGCTTACACACATGGATCATCTATGAGTGGGAAGGATAAGTATGGAACCCTTTTGGATATTCAACCTTGTTCATACTTCTTACTCTAGTATATATCTACATCTGACGAAAGGATGACTTTGTAAAATCACATCTTCATCATGAGAATTATAAAGTTTTAAAAACAAAAAATGCAAAAAACATTCCTAATAGATTTTAGTTCATAACATCCAAGAGAATCATAGGGTCTTCAAAATAAATACCTTCAACTTGAGCATACCCCTGTACAATAGACAATCTTACTTGTATTAGCTCTACCATCTTATGGTCCATAGTTCATTTAGATTGTTCATGAGGTTCTTTAGCTTGATTCCATAGCTTTTCATATTTTTGTATATCTTAGGATACAAGTATCACTAAGTATCATTTTGTTCAATCTGATTATGATCCTTATTCATAGATATTTTGATGTAACAAATACATGGAATATAAATGTTAAACCATTATATATTGTCAGAGTTACAGTATCATAATGATAATGCGATGAAGCAAATAGATCTGACACAAGTAATAAGCTCTAGAAAATATGTAACCCTAGGTGTAAGAGAAAGGAGTGGAGTACTTATCATGATTTCACAATTAATCCTAGAACTATTCTGAAACTGGAAGTAACTAATAAAAAAGGAGGAGGACAGTGTCGCAAAATATGCATAGATAAATTGTGTGATAGTCAGAATCTGTCCTGAGACTTGGGAACGTCCAGACTAGGATTATGGGCGTTTAGGCATAAGAGACCTGTTACTAGGTGCCTGTGATCTGTACAAAATTGGTCAAAATATGAATTCTTACAATGTCACAATATTTTCACTAGATGTTTCTGTTAGTCGCTTGTATGTTGCACTGGTTGATCACCAGAGAATTCATCCTAAAACCTACAAAGAGAAAGTTAGAACCTACAAATCCCCATAGAACACATCAAATCCTAAAAATAAAAATATGCAAATGGGGAGTTATACTGAACCCATAACATTCACCTAACTAGAGTGAACTTACGATCGAGTGCATTGCACTACATTTTAGAATCCATGTAGTTCTGCATGTGTGTGTATAGAAATCGTGCCCTACCTGGATTTTGTGCAAGATGCACTTGATAGCGAGTAATAACTATATGTAGAAAATGTAGACTAGATGTGTGCATGGTAAAAATGAACTTCCCCTCCTATGATTTTATGTAGAAAAATGTAGTCCCTTGTCCCTTGAGTGAATGTTAGATGGATTCCTTGATGCTCATAGATGCCTTTGGATGTAACCTTAGGTGATGATATTAGATGTGTAGAGCTTGGTCCTTTATTATGGTCAGATAGATTTGTATTTATATGATTCCCTTGTTTAAATTTTGTAATTGACAACTAAAAGGCCAACTCATAAGAAAACAAGATGCCTAAAAGTTAAAAGAGGCCCAAAAGAAATGACTAAGATATAAAGAGGTCGGGGCACCCAAAGGGGACGAGGGCACTTGGGTGTTGGCATCTTGGTTGGGTGATGGTGTCTAGAGTCAAGAAAGATAAAGAAATGAAGCTCAGACTGGGTTGTAGGGTGTGTAAGACCATAAAGAATACTAGAAACAAAGAAAAAGCTCAAATATAGTTGTCAATTACTAGTTTTCTTGCTTAAGAATCATATGAATAGTGGTATGTGCTTGAGACCTAGAAATTTACCCAAGTGCATGATTTTGTGTGTACATTTTCCCCCAATTTATGTTATCAAGTGAGTATTTGATAACATAAAGTAGATAAGAGATGTGTACCTGATAACAATGTTGATTGATGGCGAAAGTGTGCTGAAGAGATAAGAAAAAAGTGTGGAGTGATACAAATGAAGCATGGAAGCTAAAGAAGAGGAAGTAACCCTAGGGGTGAAGCATATGTGTCATACTGTATTATACATGTTGTCATTGTCACTTGTGCTTGATGATGTGGGGCTACTTCTTGTTGTGTATTAAGGATGGACCTGTAAAATAAGAGCAAAAGAGTAGTCAAAGTCATGTATTATGAAAAATATGTGAAAAACATGTAAAAGTATGTAAAAAATGTGAAAAAGTAGTACAAGGAACATGTGCACCTGATCCGTGAAGAGTGGAAAGGATAGAAAGTGTGATCAGAATGTTGTAGAAGAGTGAGTTTTTCAGGTGATCTCACACCAAGAGTGAAATTTTTGGGTGATCTCATGCCAAGTATGAGTTTTTTAGGCAATCTCACGCCATGGAAGAAGAGCATTGGGGAGAAAGGTCTAGTGTTATTCTCCATCCCTGAATGCTTCCTGAATTTATACACCACTGTAGATGGTGTGATCCTACTTTGTTCTGTGTTCAATCCAATTCAATCCAAGTTGAAAAATAAGATAGAATGCATTATATTTGTTAGAATATTGTGCATGTACTAAGAAAGTCACTTTGTAAACTACTAAAAATTGTGTCGATATGAGAAAGTGACTATAACTTCCCCTAGTCATAGGCACCCAAGAAAGGTCAGGAGCTCCTAGGTGCTAGTGTTTGTATCTGGGCACTGACGTCTATGTTGAACTAATGACCTAAGTCAGAATATGGGCCATTATGTGATTGTAACCATGTTATTTTCATGCATTGTGCAGACATGTACCGAAACTCTGAGCTATTGTATGGGGTGACTAATTCAACGAATGTATGTCTCCCTCGTTTGGTGTGCATGTGACATCTCTAAGAGGATGCAACCCAAAGTAGAGGAATGGATGTTAATCTAAAAATGACATCCTATAGGGGAGGTAAGTGGTTCGTAAAAACCAAAGCACATGTAAACAAAGTGGCTAGAAACATGTGTTAGTGAAATCAAGACAAATATACTTATAGAAGACAATGTGTAATCTAGCAAGAAGGAAGACAACATAGACCACAAAAAGTGGGTTTAAAACATGGGACATCACTCACAATGTAGCAAGATAATCAGGGCCAAAGTGGTAAAAAACATAAAATAAATGAACAAGAAAAGACATAGGGCATAGATCGTAAACAATGACATATAATAGAAAACAATGGAAAACAATATCAAGAAAATTATCAGACAACCATGGTAGCAAATAAATCCTAAAAGGAAAATGTTGCACATGAAGTATTCATTAACATGCTAGAAAGATAAATATTATGTCAAGACGTGTATATATCACTATAGTAGTGTGTTAGTAAGAATAAGAAGTAGTATAAAAGGAAACAATAACACCTCTAGTGTGTACTAAGGTATATTCCCTCAAGAGCCTCGATGGGACTGGTAAGAGGTACAGTGCAAAGCATCTATGCAACGTGTAAAGATCTGTGTAAAATATGCATTCACCACTAGAGAACAAGTGAGCATGCTTGTGTATATAGAAAATATAATGACATACAAAGTATCTTTCTAGCATGTGAAACAAAGTGTACATGTAACAAATATAAGTAAGCAAGAGTATGCGCAACCAAGATATGCAATATGATGTGAGTGAGTGAAATGGAATGACATGCAATGTTAGTGTGATAGTGGCAACATGCCCCTCAAGTGTATGTGTATGAGTATGTATGAGATGATGTTCATTTATAAAATACCCCTCGACAGTAAAAAAATGAACCACAGAACAATATTGCATCATCAAGAAATGGTTTGAACATGTGCACTAGAAATATTGATCATGAAGCATAGAGTGTAAAGAGTTTGAATATGGTGAGGCCCATTTCAGATGTAGACCCTCAATATTCGAGTATGAAATGTGGAATTAGAATGCATCATAGGGTAGTGCTATGTATGAGAAGACAATGCGAGTAAGATGTATTGTAAAGTGTAGAGTGTGAAATGTGTAGTGTGTGAGGTTCATAGATCTAGTGAGCCCTCAATTATTAAGTGTAAAATATATCACACGAGTTCTTCATAAGGTAATTGCGATGTAAAATATGTATCAAGTTATGTAAGATGCATGAGAAAGACTATACGCAAAGCACGAAGCGTAATAATACAAATTTGTGACACCTAATAATGCTAAGGGGGGAGTAACCATGATGCCCCCAAGTGTGCGATGATGAGTAAGTGATCCGAAAAAAATTAAAGGTCAAGGTTCCTCCACCCAATGCTTGCAGAGATAAAGGCGTGTGACCATGCTTTGAGATCATTTTTGTATGAGACAGATAATGTATCGGTGAATGAGACTTAGGAGGTGATGTGTAACTATGTGAAGGAATATGAGGAGGTGATGTGTACCTATGTGAAGGATACCGAGGAGGTGACATGTACATATGTGAAGGATTCATCTGAGTGGTGGATCTACATTGATGAGATGGACTAGAGGACTGATGATACTGAGTAGGTCGTGTGTGAATAAGAGGGATAAGAACATATTGCATTTTATATTTTAGAGGTCTAGAGGATCTAGATGCTCTAGCAAGTGCAATGAAAACCTTGAGAGGAGGTTGCAGTAAAAGTGTGCATGGTGGAACACCTTTGATGCTGATGAATTTCTTGTTGTGGATGAATTTTAGAAACAAGTGATTCATGGAAATGATACCTTGAGAAAAACGGAGCCATGGAAGACCTAAGAGCATGTCACACCCTTTGATTGAAGGTGTCATAACCAATGACACAAAAATGGTAAGAGGTCCAACTGGAACTGGAAGTTTGACGTAATGATATTTTCTAGTAAAGTATGATCATTCCCTAGGATGCTCTTGTCCAAGATGCGCTTGATAATGAGCGATAACTAAATGTAGCAATGTAAATAAATTTGTGGATGGAAAAATGAACTTCCCCTTCTATGCATGTATGTTGAAAATGCATTCCCTTGTCCCTTGAGTGAATTCTAGATGGAATCACTGATGCTCTTAGATTGATTTGGATGCAACCTTAGGTCATGATAATAGATTTTTAGAGCTTGGTCCTTTATTATGGTCATATAGCTTTGTATTTATATAATTCCCTTGTTTTAATTTCTCAATTGATATCTAAAAGTTTGACCCATAAGAAAACAAAATTCCTAAAAGATAAAAGAGGCCCAAAAGAGGTGAGTAAGACATAAAGAGGTTGGGGGCACCCAAAGAGGAAATGGGTGGCCTAAGCACTAGTGTCCAGAGTCAATAAAGATAAAGCAATGAAGATTAGACTGGGTTATAGGGTGTGTAAGACCAGAAAGAAGACTAGAAATAAGGTGAAAAGGCCAAAGATAGTTATAAATTACTAGTTTTCTTGCTTAGAAATCATATGAATAGTTATATGTGATTAGGACCTAGAAATGTACCCAAGTGTGTGCTTTTGTGTCTACAAATTCCTATCACAACTTCTTCATTTTCTGTAAAATGGTTCGACCTCTCTTTTAACCATATCTCCATGCCCATTTGTCCCAGTAACCATCTTAACATTTTTGGTTCTTGGAAATGGAACCATTGTTAGTAATGGTCCTTGATCTATCACTCATTAAGAAATGCTAACATTGTAATTTAAATATTCTTATAGTAATATCCTATTTTCAGGACATTTATAGTGCACAATAAGACTTAAATTTTAAAAACATCACATTTTAACTCGAGTATACAATGAGATGTAAAGTGGGGAACACAACATCAAAAAATAGAAGTTAGAGAGATAGATAACACATAATAACCAGTTTATATTACTGCGTGGAGCCAAATCCAAAAAAAACTCTATCAACAATTAATGATTAACCTCCTACACATTTCTCTTACATCATTTTGTACAACTAAAGGTGAATATTCCCCTTCCAGGTCCTTTATATCCCCTTTTCAGGATATACGATCTTTTCATATTCTATTTTTAGGTTGGAGGAACTTTACATATCTTCTATTTTATATTAATTTTACAATGCATTATATTAGACATTACACAACTATGCAAAAATATATAAAATACATCAAGCTGGATTTTAGGCCTCAATACCCTTCCAACATCTCACATGAGAGCTTTAAAATAAGATAGATAAGAACAATTTATCCCTCATGGTTTCAACCACCAACATTAATAGAAACACTAGAAGATGAGGGATTAGGACTCTATGGAACCAAAGGATCAACAAGAATGCCACCACTAAAAATAAGCTCATCCTCAAATTTATCTAGACGAGTGATATCTTGTGTAATAAAAAATTTTCAAGTCACTAAAGGTGCATATTGAGAAGGATACTAAACATTTCCAAAATCGTGTAAATGTTGATAACGGGCATATCAAGGCCATTTTCGATACATTACATACTTGTGGGTTCCTCACATCAAAATGTTGTGAAATTCAAACATATTTTCCTAATCCACACATGGATATAGAGACTATATGAATTTTTGGAAGAGGGATCACGGACGTCATTTGGTCATAATTTTATTTATCTTGTTTGATCCCTAAAGTTCTTTCCTCTTCCTCTATTTATTTCAACATGGGATCCTATAACTCATATGCTAGAAGTAGAATAATCCCAACCACTAAATTATAATTGGATTTTTTACTATTCCAAACATCACTTCCCTAACTAGAAATGTTGTGGACCGTAGTCATTTACACAAACCTATAACTACTTGATAAGTAGCTAGTGATTCAAAAATATAAACCAATGATCAAAATATCTTATATAGTGGATATCACATTGTAACAAACTTTCACACTAGAACAAAAGGAAATAAAATATCAGAGAAAATGGAAAGAATCAAATGTTATTTCACTTAATTAAGCCCAAAAAATACATTCTAATTAAATAAGAGAAAAATTAATTTTAATTGATAGTTTCAAAGAAAAAGTTGACCTTAAACTGAAACAATATTGTAAATGGTCAACCAAAATAATAAGTTGATTGATTTAAAATTCCTTAATCAAATGTTTTGACAACACAAAACACTATGTTTTCTTGTAACAATTTAAAAAAATCATCATGCAATAGATGATAATTCCTAAATTGATCCTCAAAATATTAACAAAATGATTTTTAATTTTCTTAACTTCCAAACATACCTCTTTGAAAATAAAAAATCCTAGCACAAATTATACTATGCTCAACCCTGATTTTCCCATTTTAAATAAAAGAACTAGTATACATTGAAAACTGATTTTGACATAATATAACAATAACTTTACATGGAGAACTTAGCCAAAAAAAATGTTCCTAAATTTTAAAAAAAGTAGATACAAAAAAATGAACTACAAATTCAAAGCTTTCTATTTAATGAAACAAATTGTCATATCAACCATGAACAATCCATCTCTTATATCCATATTTTCAAATTAACAAAAACTTGTGGATTGAATACATTATTTGAATTTATTTATAGAACCATCTTCAAGGAGCTTCTAAATTGTTCATTGTCTATATCCTCAAGTAAGAATTCCATAGCCAAGCTACTTCATTCTTCTCAAGACATAATTCATTGGATCAATATTATTAGGATGCAATCTAAGATATTCTTTGAAGGCATATATATCATTTTCTTTAGGTATGTGTTCTTCGGAATTAATTTATCGAGTTGAAAATTTACAATCAAGTTCGATACAAATATGTACATTGAAACTATTTTTTAATTTTGTTTTATAAAAGAATTCACATCACTAGCACTTTCAACATTTGCATAAGTTATATGGACATAAAAAAAAAATAACTAGTATGCATAACATTAACAATCATTATATTTTTTACGCAAATAAGATATTGTACCAAAAGAATTTGACTCAAATCAACTTTCAAACCAATCAATCTAATATGCCATTTAATAGGAAACTTAACCTCAATTTCTTAATTAGTATAAGATAGAAACATGAAAACATCATAAAAAATTAGATTAAACATGCATAAAGAAGAGGAAAAATTGAATTTTAATTTAAAGATCATAACGTAAAAGATAGATATACGAAACAATAAAAGGAAAAACAAAACTTTAAAATGTTCAAAAGAAAAAGTGAGTTCATCAAATTATTTTATATATTTTAAACAAGGTAAAATATTAAACCCAACAAATATGTTGAAATATACATTAAATTTAGAATTATAAATAATATATAATTGATTGAAAGTGAGAAGAATGAATATAAGGAAATAGGCCACATGATTTTAGCAATTAATGTTGATTGGAACAACATATTTTTCAATAGTATGCCTCACATACCTTTACACTTAGATTCATCTTATTGCATTTCTACTTCGTATCTTATTCTATTTAAGAGGTTAAAAGCATGTTTTAATTAGCTCTTTCTTAATTGCACAAACACAAAAAGTTTAGATGATTGTCTCAACCATTTTAAATTCCAATTAAAACAATTTTTATTACTCTAACCCAAAAGTGATAAGAGATTAACTGTTCATGCCACTTTGATAATGACAGGTTTTTTTAATTCTTTAAAGTTACAATTTAGCTTTTAAAATGGAACGTTTGAAAAATCTATAAATATTAATTCAAAAGAGATTATACGAAGCTCCTATCAATTAAAAAATCTATAAATATAAAAGTTATTTAATGTAACAAATAAAAAATATAGTTTTTGAGATTGGGTTCAATATTTAATTATTTATTATTGTGGCAGTTTAAATTGATATGGTTCCGATTGTTAGTTTATTTGTAATATATGGAGTGGTATTTACACACTATTTTGTAGATTGATTTATAATCCTCACTTTATATTAGAATTTCACTATTTCAAATTTCAAATTGATAAATGTTTATATATATATATATATATATATATATATATATATATATATATATATATATATATATATATATATATATATATATATATATATATAAGAGAGATTAACTGTTCATACCACTTTGATAATGACAGGTTTTTTTAATTCTTTAAAGTTAAACTTTAGCTTTTTAAAATGGAACGTTTGAAAAATCTATAAATATTAGTTCAAAAGAGAATATACGAAGCTCCTATCAATTAAAAAATCTATAAATATAAAAGTTATTTAATGTAAGAAATAAAACATATAGTTTTTGAGATTGGGCTCAATATTTAATTCTTTATTATTGTGAAAGATTAAATTGATATGGTTCTGATTGTTAGTTTATTTGCAATATATAGAGTGTGGTATCTACACATTATTTTGTAGATTGATTTATAATCCTCACTTTATATTAGGATTTCATTATTTAAAATTTCAAATTGATAAAAGTTTATATGTGTGGGTGTGTGTGGGGGTGTGTGCGCGCGTGCACGTGCGTGCACGCACGCACACACGTGCACGCGTATGTACATGTATATGTATGTAGATACATACATGTGTGTGTGTGTGTGTGTATGTACATATATATACATACAAAAAAAAAACTAAACCACCAAAACAACATACATACATACAAACATACATATATATATGTATGTATGTATGTATGTACATACATACATACATATATGTATGTATGTATACATACATACATACATACATACATACATACATACACATACATACATACATACATACATACGTGTGTGTGCGCGCGCGCGTGCTTGCGCGCACACACACACATATAACCATTTATCAATTTGAAATTTTAAATATTGAAATTCTAATATAAAGTGAGGATTATAAATCAATCTACAAAATAATGTGTAGATACCACACTCCATATATTACAAATAAACTAACAATCGGAACCATATCAATTTAAACTACCACAATAATAAAGAATTAGTAAGTCATTGTTTGGTTTTTTTTTCATTTCATCAGTCTAAATGTAAGTAAATTATGAAATATATTATATCTTTGTTTTTATATTGTGGTGCAAGTCTGCTCAATCTTTATCTACAAAAAACTAAATTGGTATGTTGTTTTGGTAGTTTAGTTTTTTTTGTATGTATGTATATGTATATACATACATCATATATATATGTATATGTATGTATGTATATATGTATGTATGTATATATATATATATATATATATATATATATATATATATATTATATATATATATATTATATCTATATATATATATATATATGTATGTATGTATGTATGTGTATGTGTATGTGTATGTGTAGTGTATGTGTAGTGTATGTGATGTGTATCCGGAGCCTATGTGTATGTGTATGTTGGATATACAAAGATATAATATATTTCATAATTTACTAATTATAGACGTGAAATGAAAAAAACCAAACAATGACGTACTAATCTTTATTATGTGGTAGTTTAAATTGATATGGTTCCGATTGTTAGTTATTGTACATATATGAGTGTGGTATCTACACATTATTTTGTAGATGATTTATATCCTCACTTATATTAGAAGTTCACTATGTAAAATTTCAACGTGACTTTAATGTTTATATGTGCACGCGCGCGCGCAACGCAACACATATGTATGTATGTAGGTATGTAGTATGTATATACATGTGTGTGTGTGTGTGTGTGGATGTATGGGTGGTTTAATTTTTGTAGCTAAAGCTTGAGTAGACTTGAACCACAATATAAAAACAAAGATATAATATATTTCATATTTTTTACTTACATTTAGACTGCTGAAATGAAAAAACCAGACCAATGACTTACTAATTCTTTATTATTGTGGTAGTTTAAATGTGATATGGTTCCAATTGTTAGTTTATTTGTAATATATGGAGTGTGGTATCTACACATTATTTGTAGATTGATTTATAATCCTCACTTTATATTAGAATTTCACTATTTAAAATTTCAAATTGATAAATGTTTATATTGTGTGTGTGTCGCGCACGCACGCGCCGCGCACACACACACACACATGTTTGTATGTATGTATGTATGTATACATACATACATACATACATACATACATACATATATACATGTGTGTGTGTGTGCGCGCACACACACACACATGTATGTATGTATGTATGTATGTATGTATGTTGTTTTGGTGGTTTAATTTTTGTAGATAAAGATTGAGCAGACTTGCACCACAATATAAAAATATATATATAATATATTTCATAATTTACTTACATTTAGACTGATGAAATGAAAAAAAACCAAACAATGACTTACTAATATTCTATATTTTTTTAATAATTGTATGAGAATGAAAGAATGTTTTTTTGTGAAATTAAATTGTATAATAATTTTTTAAAAGATTAAATGTGTAGTTTCAAGTCAATTTTAATAGTCAACTTATATTTCTTTAATAGTATTCACAAGAATACTATTCATGAGTATGAATATCCGGTACTACTACCACTCAAACAAATTATATATGTACTTTTATCCACAAACAAACCCACTTAACATATTGTAAAACTTTTTAGCAAATGTTATCATATAACCATTCATATAACACTCCCCTAACTAGATTTCTTCTGCAAGAAATCAATCATATAATGATATTTTAAGAATACATTCCTATTTTTTTTTGTTCAAATCAATCCCCATAAGTCAATTTCATTAGCTGTCACCAAATAAAAATTCATTTGTCACAAAACACGAATAACCCACCTAATACGCGGTCAATATTTAAGAATGATATATCTGTTATGAATATATCATATTTTATAAGAATAGTTTCATAAAAACCCAACGCGTGGGAAACGGCTTCCTGACAGACATAGCTCACCATACAAACAGTACCTCAATAACTTTGCTGACTCCAATTTCAACCGCATTTTCCTGCAACATTGAGCAAATTATGCTGTCTCTTCCACGACATTCTCTTCCAAAGCATCTTTGAAAATGATTACAATCTCCACTATTCTCAGTTTCCACGCTATTTCAGCACACGGACTGATAAAAAGTGAGCAGTGTTTCCTGTCCCTAGTTTCTTTAACTTATTCGCCCTTTTAACCCTTATTACAATGCCTTGTTTCTTCCATCTTCACCGGTCTACTCTTATTTCATGATGGGCAATCAACAGTTCTGTCGCCATCCTAGTAACCACATAGCTCTTATCTGGTATTTCACTGTGCAAGTGATGCAAGGCCGAGGGCAAGGATACAATTAGGAAGCCATACATTGTTTCACATGATGAAGTCCATTAAACCCAGCCTTTCAGTTTTGCACAGCACTGGTATTCTTCCCTCCTCGTTGGGGTTTTCTTCCTTCCGATCATCCCGCTCTGTCTGTTGTATACATATAATGTAGTACTGCATTGCTTTGCGGCCAATCTGACCAGCGCGGCGGCTGAATCATGCAGAGCATGGAAGGATGCCTGGCTGTAATCCCCTCCTCTGTCCAAAAAACTCACATGTATTATATATACTATATACTCTATATATAGATATATATATATATATCTAATATATATATATATAATCTATATATATATATGTATGTATCGTATGTAGGTGTATGTGTATGTGTATGTGTATGTGTAATGTTTATGTGATGGTGTTCTGTGTATGTGTATGTTAGTGTTGTAATATACAAAGATATAATATATTTCATAATTTACTTACATTTAGACTGATTAAATTAAAAAAACCAACCTGAACTTACTAATTCTTTCTTTATTATTGTGGTAGGTAAATTGATATGGTTCCGATTTTTAGTTTCTATTTTGTAATATATGGAGTGTGGTATCTACACATTATTTTGTAGATTGATTTATAATCCTCACTTTATATTAGAATTTCACTATTTAAAATTTCAAATTGATAAATGTTTATATGTGCACGCGCGCGCGCACGCACACACATATGTATGTATGTATGTATGTATGTATGTATATACATGTGTGTGTGTGTGTGTGTGGATGTATGGTGGTTTAATTTTTTGTAGATAAAGATTGAGTAGACTTGCACCACAATATAAAAACAAAGATATAATATATTTCATAATTTACTTACATTTAGACTGATGAAATGAAAAAAAACCAAACAATGACTTACTAATTCTTTATTATTGTGGTAGTTTAAATTGATATGGTTCCAATTGTTAGTTTATTTGTAATATATGGAGTGTGGTATCTACACATTATTTTGTAGATTGATTTATAATCCTCACTTTATATTAGAATTTCACTATTTAAAATTTCAAATTGATAAATGTTTATATGTGTGTGTGTGCGCGCACGCACGCGCGCGCACACACACACACACATGTTTGTATGTATGTATGTATGTATACATACATACATACATACATACATACATACATATATACATGTGTGTGTGTGTGCGCGCACACACACACACATGTATGTATGTATGTATGTATGTATGTATGTTGTTTTGGTGGTTTAATTTTTTGTAGATAAAGATTGAGCAGACTTGCACCACAATATAAAAATATATATATAATATATTTCATAATTTACTTACATTTAGACTGATGAAATGAAAAAAAACCAAACAATGACTTACTAATATTCTATATTTTTTTTAATAATTGTATAGAGAATAGAAATGATGTTTTTTTTGTGAATTAAATTGTATAATAATTTTTTAAGATTAAATTGTGTAGTTTCAAGTCAATTTATAGCAACTTATATTTCTTTAATAGTTATTCACAAGAATACTATTCATGAGTATGAATATCAGTACTACTACAACTCAAACAAATTTATATATGGAATTTATCCACAAACAAACCCACTTAACATATTGTAAAACTTTTAGCAAATGTTATCATATAAACCATTCAATATAAAACTCCCCTAACTAGAATTTCTGCAATAAATCAAATCATATAATGATATTTTAAGAATAAAATGCGTAATTTCAAATCAATCCACATAAATTCAGATTTCATTCAGCTGTTCATAAAAATTCATTTGTCACAAACACGAATAACCCACCTAATACTCGGTCAATATTTTAAGAATGATATAATCTGTATTAATATATCATATTTTATAAAGAATAGTTCATAAAAACCCAACGCGTGAAACGGGGCTTCCTGGAACAGACATAGCTCACCATACAAACAGTAACTCAATAATTGCTGAACTCCAATTTCAACCCATTTTCCTGCAACATTGAGCAAATTATTGCTTTCCACGACATTCTCTTACAAAGCATCTTTGAAAATGATTACAATCTCCACTATTTCTCATTTTCCACGCTATTTTCAGCACACGGACTGATAAAAAAGTGAGCAGTGTTTCCTGTCTAGTTTCTTTAACTTATTCTCACTTTTAACCCTTATTAAACAAGCCTTGTTTGCTTCCATCTTCACCGGTCTACCTCTTATTTCATGATGGCAATCAACAGTTCTGTCGCCATCTTAGTAACATATCTCTTATTCTTGGTATTCACTGTGGCAAGTGATGCAAAGGCCGAGGGCAATGATACAATTAGGAAGCCATACATTGTTCACATGATGAAGTCCATGAAACCCCAGCATTTCAGTTTGCACGAGCACTGGTATGCTTCCCTCCTCGATGGGGTTTCTTCTTCCGATCAATCCCGCTCTGTAATGTTGTATACATATAATGTAGTACTGCATGGCTTTGCGGCCAAGCTGACCAGCGCGGAGGCTGAAGCATTGCAGAGCATGGAAGGATGCCTGGCTGTAATCCCATCCTCTGTCAAAAAACTCCACACCACGCACTCACCTGCGTTTCTGGGCCTCGCGAGCAGTAACAATGGTGGTAGTCTGTGAAGGGTCTCCATAGAGGGACTTAAGAATGCTCTAGACATTGTGAGGTGGATCTGAGTCTGCCACGTGAAACCAGAAAGAACGAGAGATATGCATCATCATGTGACCAAAGACATGGTCACAAGTGTCAAGGAAGTCCTCTAGATGATGATGATCAGCGGGTGCAGGAACTGGCCTAAGCAAGAAGGGTAAAAGACCCTCGTGGGTGAAGTAACATTCCATGGAAGCACGCCAAGTTGAATAGGTCTCTCTCCCGGTGAGAAGTGGCAGAGGCTGTAAGGTGATCCTACAATGCTCACGTCTGGAAAGAGCACTCTCTATGATGAAAAAATGCAAGATGCAAGGTGCACGAAAGCAAGACGTCGAACTCGGCTGATAATGTGTCTACGTGCGAAAACCCAAGAGTACAAGCAACCCCCCAGAATGCGGCACTTTATAAAAGTAGTGTGTTTACAAAATTGGCAATTCCATCACATAATGTGTGAAAAATCATGCAACTTTGACCAAGGAAGAGCTCAAAAACGAGCAGCGAGTCAAAATTTATAGCATTAAAATGATTCCTGCAACTGATGGAAAAATACACTAGATGTTGCAAACGCATTAAAAAAGTGCTCTAAATGGGTGCAAAGGGTGTCGTGTGACTACTCGTTGGAAACGGAATGGAATTTTAGTAAGGGTTAGCCTCCTACCAACCCCGGACCTTGCCCTCCATCTTCGACAAGCGTAGGAAGGTTGATTAATCAAGCCAAAAACAGCCTTATAAATTATTATAATGCCGTGCCAAAAGGAATGTTTGAATTTTTAAAACCTTTAAACATCAAAAATAGGTGGAAAGGATGGGTCCCACGTTGAAGATACTTCTTTGACCAAGCGTAAAGGAAGGTTGAACCATCAAGCCAGGGAACAGCTGTTCTGGATAGAATTACATCCAATGCCGTTTGCCAGGCTAGGAGTGTTTGAATCTTTGCATGGGAGGTCGCTCCATGTTGCTGGAGGCCACGATCAAGAATAGGTGGAAAGGATGGGTCCCACGTTGAAGATACTCTTTGACCACATGCTAAATGAAGGAACCATGTGCCAGGGAGCTCCAAGTTCTGGACAGACAACCACATGCCAAGTTTGCATGCTAGAGTTGTTGTCTATGCATGGGAGGTCTGCAGCTCCAGGCAAAAACTGGAGGCGTAGAGATGTAGCTGGAGGTGAGCTGAATGTGGACTCATGTTTGTAATGTGCTATGTAGAGGACAGAAAAACAAAGGTTTGGATTCTGTGCCAAGGGAGAAACAACGGACTAAACGTGCCAGGGTAATGCAGAAAACGTTTCTCTTCTGCAGGTCTGCAAAGCTGGCAAAAAACTAACGTAGCAAATGTAGAAAAAACGTTAAGATGAATGTGTACATTTGTAATGGCTATGTAGAGGATGAGAAAAACATAGGTTTGGATTCCAATGCCAAGGGAGAAATCAACGGACTAAACAAGGCATGAGATTTGAATGAAAACAAACTGTTTCAAAACATGTTGTGCAAGGGAAAAAATTGTCTGGTTTCAAACATCTGAATGCAGAGCGCAAACCATCCAAAAGTTGATTTTTCGTGTATGCAGTGGGAGGCTGGAGTAGTTAGACATGATAAAGTCTATCCAATGCACCCACACCATGCAAATCCACGCTACAAGGAGGCAAAAGATATTGAATGCTATCAAACTATTTCACCACAGTGCTCAAGCCAATGGTCTTGGCAGAAGTTGAAAAAACAACAGTCTGGAATGCAGAGCCAAATGGAATGCCGAAGTTGATTCCTCATGTAGCAGTGTTCCACTGGAGCAGTTAGAGATGACGGAAGTCTATTCACGAGCACCACGACACCATGACACTCCAAAACTGGTGAACCGCAAACTAGTCAATACGCCCACGATGCCTGGGTGCAACATTCACACATAGAGGAAGGTCAAGCTTTGAATGGCCAAACAGAAGAGAAAAAACAAAGAGTTGCATGCAAAAGCTATAAAACCATGGAACACCCCAAAAACACCCACTGATGTTCTACATGAACAACTGAATAAGTAATGTATGAAGCCCACGATCAGCTGTAAGTAGAAGCTGGTGAACCGCATTACTAGTCAACATTACGACACGAGCCTGGGTGCAATGATCACACATAGAGGAAGGTCACAGCTTTGGAAGGCCAAACAAAACACGCACTAGAAGATTGCATGCAATGAGCTGGAATGGATCCACCAAGATCACCCTCTGATACACACCCACAATTACATGAACAACTGAACAAGAGGTATGAAACCCAAGGATCAGTGTAAGTAGGAGCGATGTGAAAATTATTATCAACCATTACGTGACGACACGACAGTGTGAAGAGATCTCGGGAGGAGCACGCATCAACCGAAATGTGCATGCAAAGATTCGCACAGAATAGGTAGCCACCTGAGTGAATGGATCCATACAAGATCCGCTTCTGATATCATGATAGAGGGGTTGAGACATGTACCATGAAAGCGAGGATCATGAGAGTACGATGTGCACATCAACAGTGCGTGCGATCACGAAAACTCGTGTGAAGAGATCTTGGGAGGAGCAAGCATCAACTGAATGTGCATGCAAAGATTCGAAAAAACAGGTAGAACCTAGTTAAGCCATAAAAATATCCTCTGTCTCATAGATCAAAAGACATGTACATATAGGAGGTGTTGAGTAACCCCCAGTGTTGCAATCATGAAAACTCGAGTAGAGAGGGGGAGTTACATTCCCAGAATAGAAGTGTAACTCCCAATGATGCATATGACGCACTGACGTGTAATAGAATCTCATAATGACCCCTAAATGACACGTGGACCTACGATCTCACCTAAGTGAGATGACTCACTTGATGATGTGGAAAATACACACACCAACAAGATTCAACTTGCATTGGAGTAGCTTGTGGAAGGTAGATTAGGAAGCAAGAACCAACTTTCTCCGGAGGGCCATCTCATGTTTTACAAGTCCCACAGCTTGAGAGATGGTTCCATGTTGTGCAATCACACCGAATGCCCCACTCACAATTAGGCCATTTGGGGGTGTTGTGATTCTACACTAACAGTAACTTGCAATCCATGTTCGCTCAGGCTTCCATTTCCCCAAAGACCCCGTCATGTTTGCAGTTTATGTAAAAATGGTTTAAAAAATTCCAATCCATGTTCGCTCAGGCTTCCATTTCCCCAAAGACCCCGTCATGTTTGCAGTTTATGTAAAAATGGTTTAAAAAATTCCTCTCTAATCCCCTTTTCCCACATTCTATGGTGGTCATTAGATTTTTCTAGTTTTGGAACTATTTCTTTACAAAAGGGGTAAAAATAAATCATTTTCACCATTAAAAGTCATGATTTATGATGTGCATTTTCTCTATCTCTCTCTCGAACCCTCGAGAACATTTTTGGTCGTATATTTCTCATTATACTACCATTCAAAAAATTCAAATTGTGTTGGAATCCCCTAGAAAGCATCGTTCTTACTGTTGAAAAGGTAATTCATTCCATTCCCCGCAATTTTTTTAGTATCAAGTTGAGATTTGTATTCTCCCATTCAATTTATTGTGAAATCCATTGTTGAGCTCCATTTCCATGAGTTTTTCCCCACACTTTTCACCATGAAGTTCCAATATGGAGGCTATGAACACATCTTTTCCTTATAGAGATTTGTACCAAATATAGGGGATAATAATGTTAGGCATCTGAACTTAGATGGTTTCTATTCCCGGATAACTAATGATGCCCCCACAATTATGTTATGCCCCCACAATTATAACCCAATGTATTAAAAATAGTGGAATTTTCCATGTTGTTGGTTTTCTCCTTTCTATTCAATGCACTAACACTGTCCTTTCCTATGCCTCATGCTTTGACCCTATAACGAAGGAAGTTAGAGATCCTCAGGAACAAATCATTAATAAACTTGATGTAAGTTGCATAAATGCAGCCCTAAGTGTAGTGCCCACTTCCCTTCGACCTTTATTACTATTGAATTTCTATACTTTTGACTATGCTTATGGACATTTTATATTATTTTGACTTAGCATGATGTTAGATGTTAGAGATACTAAGACTATTGTTGGTTTTTTATTCTTAGTATTATGTGTGTCGACTTTTAGAGACATTTTGATATAGATGATGATATGTTATTGCAGATGGTTATATATATATATATATATCTGTGTGTGTGTGTGTGACATGCGATATTTTCATCACACTGAGTAGGCCTTGATAATTAAACTAATGTTGTGATCTTTTTGACATGGATGAAATGTAGAATAGAGATGTTGATAGAAATCGTAAATGATATCATAATTACCTAGATGGTGATTTGATTCATATGTATATGATTGTGGATTCAAATTGCATATCTTATCTTGGATGTTTTGATGTGGCCGTGAGGCCGAAGGATGTATTATTTTTTTTACAGGTAAATATATTCACAACAAACAACAGGGGATTGGAGACCAACCACATTTGCATGCTAGGTGAATTCCACAAGGGCCACCATGGTAACATGTATTTTTTATGTGTGTGTGTATGTGTTTAAATTTTTGTTAGGGGGCCTGTCCATGGGGAGAGATTACCTCTAATTGTGACCATGGGGTGGTTTGTTGTTCTTTTATTTAGTTTCATTTATTTGATTTTAATATTTGATTTTATAGTAATGTATTCTCCTTTTATTCATTACTTGATTTGTGTCTAGATTAATAAATTAATCTTTTTACTAAACTAAATATTGGATGGGTCAAAAGAATTCATTTATTAGATTAGATGTCTCTTGGATTATGTGTTGTAAGTCGAGTGCTTGTGATCTTTAGTGTTGTACACTCTACCCCTTTATGAAAATTCAGATTTGGCCTTAAGGGCCAATTTTGGAGACTTGTGGGACAAGTTAAACTTGTCTCACACCTCTTAAATTTATATACCAACCCTACCTATGGATTGGGGGGTCAAAAATAGACCCCATTATGTGTTTTGGGAAGACAAAAAGGTAAAATTTTATTGCACTTTATTTCATGTAATTAAATTTGTCCTTAGGGGGTGTGGGTTTGGATTGTGTGTGTAAGTAATTTGTCATTCCTCTCACCCACCAATTTATTGTGCATTGGGGGTTGATGTTTGACTTGTGAAGTTGAGTGGAGGATGAGTGATGTGGCATCCTACATGGAGCCACCTCACCCTCCTCTCTCCCTTTTCTATTTATTCAAATTCTTTTGCTTGTTTGAGGGTTAATTGATTTCTTTTTTTTGGTGTTCTTACATTTTGGAGTTGGAGGATTTTGGAATGCTTGTGGATCTTGTTGGAGCTTGTTGGTGATTGTTTGGGCTTGAAGAATCTTGGTGTGTGACTCTTGGATCAAGCTCTACCATGGAAAGGTAGGAGCTATACTCTTGTTAAATGCTTCTTTTATATTATATATATGTGCATGTTTTGTATGTTTTGGTATGCTTGTTGGGTGCTTGGGTAGATTTCCAAAATGTGGTGTAGGAGGGGACTATGGTGATCTTACATGTAGGGAGGCATAAGAGTTTATTTCATGTTTTAGAGGGAGTTGGGTTGGGTGCCCCACCTTGGACAAGAAAATACTTGAATTTCTTACTTTGTTTTTATGAGGGAGACATAAGAGATTGTAGGGAGGCATAAGAGGTTCTTGAGGGAGACATAAGAGTGTGTAGGGGTTTTGAGATGTATATTGGAGGGTTTTAAGGTGGGCACCTATTTCCCATTGGGAGGCATAAGTGACCTCCCCATAGATTCTTGCTCCTTTGGGCTTTACATTTTGAAGTCTTGTATATTTTATTGTTTTTCCTTCTTGTGATTGTAGTTGTGTTGTTTGAGTTTTGGTGTGGTTGTGAAAACTTGGTTTTGTGATGTGGAAGCTTGTTTTGTTGACATGAATTGGATCCATCTTTTATTGCAATGTGGTTGGGGCTCGAGGGCCAATGAGGAGGATAAATTCTCCTCCTCATTGGATTATTGGTTGGGTGGAGAGTGTTGCCTCTCCCCCCTTTTTTGGTTGATCAAATGAAGCATGGTGTAGCTCTCTTGTTGGTGTCCTTAAGTAATCCTTCCTTGTGAGAAAAACCCCCCTATTATTCCCACTTAGGGTGGAAGACTTGTAATAGTGAAGTTCATTTTAGCTTTATTTCTTGTAAAAATTCCCCACTTTAAGTGGAAGACATTGTATTAATCTTTGGGAAGAAAAATTGTATTGATTATTGGATTTCAAAGTTGTGTTGTATGTTAAAAGGGGAATGAAAGAATTGTGTTTGTAAAGATAGTTTTGTTGAAATAGAAAAAAAAACTTATAAAAGGAAATAACTTATTCCATTGTTGTTCATTTAATAATCCCACAAAAGGGTGTTACTCTTATTCTAAATAAATTATTGAAAATAATTGTTGAAACCCTCTTGTGGAATGTTGGAAAATTGTAGGAAGGAATATTACATTTCATTGTGTTACTTGAAAGGCATGTAAAAGAAGAAGTTAGACTATCTTGTTCTTTTTCTTGCATTGTCGAAAGAGAGTTAAACTTTATTCAAGTGGGATGGAAAGAAATTAAATTGTAAATTGTTATTTTCTTTATTTATTAAAAAAAAAATAGTAATTCTTAACACTAGTAGAGAAAAGAAATTACTCTTTTGCAATTTAGGTCCTTGCCTCATGGGAATGTGTAAATCCATTATCTAGTTATTATCAAATTGCTTATAACCTAAAGTGAATCAATACAACAACAAATAGAATTTAGGTTGATATTTCCTTGTACTTCTTAGCTTAATACCATCAATCTTTACAAAGAAATCTTAAGTGCAAAATCTAGATTTGTTAATAATATAACTATTATCACTTAATGATATTTTCCTATTATTAGTAAATACTATTAATAATGGTAGTATTACTACTTAATGACCAAATTATTGATGTTAAAATTATTATTAATAACAATATTAATAATAGATTAATTTAGTAATATACCTAATATTTAATACATTTATATTATATATATAAAGTGATATGTAAAAATTGTAGTATTGAAACCAAGGATTAATTAAGAGTTTGGCTGAAAACTTTATATATATAAAAAGGGAGCAGTGAAAGAAATGTGGCCTGCACTATCTTATGGTAGTATATGGAAAGGGGGTTATTGGGAGGGTCACCGACCCCATCCCCCACCCCATTAATAAATGGGATCGGGGGAGGGGTTGGTGACCCTCCCTCCAACCCAACCACTTGCTTCAATCATAAACACTACTAAAATCTACGGGGCCCATTACTCATCAAACATGCACAGTCTGTATTTTTCTCGACCGATGTCGAACATTGATGCTTTTGAATCAATATATATATATATATTTCACATACCCAAATGAAAATATGAATCAAACTTAACTAAATTTAGTTAAGTTTGATTCATATTTTTACAACAAATGGGACAAACCCATTTACCTACTTGGGCAAATATTATTGAAAGGAAATAAATAAATACATTTAGAATCCTAATGAGGGTATAAACAAATAAGAAAAATAATGGAGCTTGTATGCCTCCCCAAAAGCTTAAAGGGCCTCCAATGGCTTCCCATCCTCCTCCAACAACCTGCAAAACAAAAGAGAAACAATAAGCCAAAGGAAAAGAGATAGTAGCTTCTTAAGCATACTTTAGGGTTAGTTTTCTTTTTTCCCATCTAAGGGTCCTAAGAGAATCCATCCAAGTGATGAGATTCATCCCTACAAAAAGTAGGTGGAGAGTGGGTGAGTGAAATTTGATTTAAATTTAAAAATTTTAAATCTAAATGCATGGGTTGACTTTTTTTTAAGGGGTCACTTTATGAGATAGGGGTGTGTTTTATTATTCTAACCCCATGTCAAATGGGAACCTTGTTAATTGTTTTAACCTTGTGGAATTAAATAACTTTAGTATTTATTTATATCGACCCCTTTTACCCTTGAGATTTAAATGTGGGATATTTAACTATAGTGGAATTAAATTGTTTATTAAAATAACACTTAGGGAGAAATTAACTATGCTTGGTCTAATTAAGTTCATTAAAGTATAATGTGGGTTTTAATATTTTGTTATGATGGGGTAAATTTAATTATTAAATATAATTGTCTTAGAAACATTAATTTGATAACTATTGTTTTCGAAACTTTTGTGGGCACGTTTTTTTTAAATAAAAATAAAAAATTATTCCATAATTTTTCTAGCTTGTCCTAGGTTGTTCTTGAGTTTCGTGAGTGGGTAATTTTTTTGGGCGTTACAAATATGAATTATCAATTGTGAGTGGATAGCTAGCTTTCTACAAAATACAATGCAGATATTCTACAATTTCATACGTTTCAAATTTAAACTTATGAAATAACCATAATATTACTAAAATTTTATCGTACACAAATCACATTTTCTCGTTATATTTTAAAAACATTAAACTTTTCAAATTAAAATTATTGATAAACCAAAATTAAGTATCAATATTCTTATTTTTGACACTATTTTTGAAGTTAAGGTTAAAACAAATATTATATAAAATCCACAATATCAAAATTTTAATTATGTATTATCCAAAAATTGTTAAATATATAGATTACGTAAAATATATAATACATTTTATAATTCACGAATACCATTTAACTTTAGTTGTTTATCAATATTAACATAACCTAGTAAACTCTAATTGATAATCTAAACTACTAAATTTGACATAAATAATAATGAACCATTAAAATTGTGAGTTATAAATAAACTACACCATCTAGACATGTTTTATAACTATCTTGTGGATAATCCATATAATTGAGCTTATTTGTGGATAATTATACAACTACATGTGATGATATTAGGTCACAAATTTTACAAATAGAATTATAATTATAAAGTATTATTTGTTGATAGTATGTTATATTATACTATTTAAATTGTGAAAAATTTCACTAAAATATTAATTTCAAATATAATTGAATATATTTTATACTACATAATTTGATTGTGAATAATATAATATTTCAAAACTAAAATTATAGATAAATCATATTATATACTAATAATAAAATGTTAATGAAATACTATAAATAGTTCTATTCTTAATTATCGAATTAAATAAATAAGGAAAGTTGGATTATAGAGAACTTCAGAAAAATTAAAAATTGTAATGTCTCTAGAAAGACTAAAAAATTATAATTCATAATGTCTCTAAAGAGACAAAAATGATATTGTCTCTCAAGAGACAAAATATGCATTAATCTATATTGGCTCTAAAGAGATAATAATTAGAGACACCCACTTTGAGATAATAGTTGAAACAATATACAACTTTTATTGTCTCAAATTGAGACAATTTGGTCCATTATCGTCTCTAATATTGTCTCAAATCACCCCCTTGTAGTAGTAGATGAACTATGTTTTGGGAACCTTTTCACTACCAATAAGGAATTGTCATGTGTATTAGTGGAAACATTATATGAAATAAACAGAACAAGCCTCAATGAAGGAAGCTTGGTGTAACATGCCTAGAGGGTTTGGAAAACATAATTTAACATTATTATGCACTTTTTTCCATTGCTACAAAAGAAGTAGGACCACGATTGTGTAGTAGTATAAAGTGAACTTATTCATAGGGACTTCACATGAACCAAAGTCTGGCAAACAATTAAAGTTAGTGAAATGAGGTATAGTTAATGACTTAAATTCATGAGGCAAAGGTAACTGTGTGTAAGGAAAGGGCAATGTGGCACTTCTCTTTCGGTAGAAAAAAATTCAGTCACATTTTCTAGGTGTTTAGAAGAGGGGTTGCTACAAACAAATTTCAAGACCTAAAGTTTAAGATATCTACACTAATTATTAAATAAATAATATCAAAAAATTTGACTCTAAAAATAAAAAATATATCATTATATCAATCATCAACTTATGATAGAAAACAATACTAATCATTTACTATGTCTTTCCAAAAAACAATAGTGTTCTAAACAAGTATGAAATAATAATGAATGCACATCATTCTTATTCTTTTCACTATCCATATATGTTCATTGACTTCATATTTCCTTGTATGTATTTTACAAGGTTCTTTTTAGTGATAATAGTGTACATTCAATTGTCCAACTCTTGAGAGAATTAGGCATGAACACTATGAGTTGAATAAAGACCATAATAAATTTTCGTCAAAGAAAGTGGTATTATTGTGCTTGTAAATAAACCCTTAATGGAGGAAAAAGACAAATATGTTATCCTTACAGCATATATGAATCTCCATTCATTGCAACATGAACAAACCCCCTATTTATTAACCTTCAAAATTTTAAACTTCCTCCTCTACAATGCGTGAATTTCAATGCCCCTATATTGTCTTCAATAAGTACAATATATGATGATCATTAATTATGACGTGTGTCAAATTAAATTACATAAAATTTGAAAGGTATAGTTAATAACCTATGCTATCATTCTTCATTTGACATATATATATATATATATATATGTATATATATATATATATATGTATGTCATTCTTTAGTGACAGTTTTCCTTACGATTCTTTGATAAAAGCTCAATGTGCTTTTCATATTGTAGATATTTGAGTCTTGAAATAGTATAAAGATGAGAAATATTTTAAATAACATGGTTTCGATCTTATCTATTCAACAAGGTATATGCAACGTAGTAGTTCTTATTTAATTGAATTTTTCATATGGTTTTAAATTGTTTGTTTTCTTTCTTTGATTTTGCAACATGCATTTTTTACAAAAATATAATAAAATAAATGAAAATAAAGAAGAAGAAAAATTTAAAATTTTAATAAATGTTGAAATATATCAGGAAAAAACTAAGACACGTTTTAATACTAACGCTTTAAAACACAAGATACATATTTTTCATATTTAAATTGTTTAATTTATCATACTCTAGTTGTAGATCAACATATTACAAAAATATAATTTACGATTTCAATCAATTATGATGATCATATATAAAATTGAACAAGTTAAACTTTTCCTAATATGAAGTTTCAATAATATTTTCAAAATGAATTATACACTTCAGACAGACTGAAATAAACATTTTAGTGATAATAGTGTACATTCAATTGTCCAACTCTTGAGAGAATTAGGCATGAACACTATGAGTTGAATAAAGACCATAATAAATTTTCGTCAAAGAAAGTGGTATTGTGCTTGTAAATAAACCCTTAATGGAGGAAAAAGACAAAGATGTTATCCTTACAACATATATGAATCTCCATTCATTGCAACATGAACAAACCCCCTATTTATTTACCTTCAAAATTTTAAACTTCCTCCTCTACAATGCGTGATTTTCAATACCCCCATATTGTCTTCAATAAGTACAATATATGATGATCATTTATGACGTGTGTCAAATTCAATTACATAAACTTTGAAAGTTATAGTTATAACCTATGCTATCATTCTTCATTATACATACATACATACATATACATACATACATACATACATACATATATGTATGTATGTATGTATGTATGTATGTATGTATGTATATGTATGTATGTATGTATATATGTATGTCATTCTTTAGTGATACTTTTCCTAATATGAAGTTTCAATAATATTTTCAAAATGAATTATACACTTCAGACAGACTGAAATAAACATTTACAAAAAAATAATTTACGATTTCAATCAGCTATGATGATCATATAAAATTGAACAAGTTATACTTTTCCTAATATGAAGTTTCAATAATATTTTCAAAATGAATTATACACTTCAGACTGACTGAAATAAACATTTACAAAAATATAATTTATGATTTCAATCAGCTATGATGATCATATAAAATTAAACAAGTTATAATTTTCCTAATATGAAGTTTCAATAATATTTTCAAAATGAATTATACAATTCAGACAGACTGAAATAAACATTTACAGAAATATAATTTTTGATTTCAATCAGCAATGATGATCACAAAAATATAATTTACGATTTCAATCAGATATGATTATCATATAAAATTGCACATCATTCTTATACTTTTCACTATCCATATATGAATTCATTCACTTCATATTTTCTTGTATGAATTATACAAGGTTCTTTTTAGACAGACTAATAATAAACATTTACAATCGTATAACTCTTGACGATTTCAATCAGTTATGATGATCACTATGAGTTGAATAATTGAACAAGTTATAACTTTTCCTCATAATGAAAGTGGTCAATAATATGTTTGTCAAAATGAATTATACACTTCAGACAGACGGAAATAAGACATTTTAAAATATATAATCCTTACGATTTCAATCAGCTATGAATGATCCATTCATTGCAAAATTGAACAAACCCCCTATATACTTTTCCTAATCATGAAGTTTCAATAATACTTCCTCCTCTACAATGCGTGATTTTCAATACACCCTAGACAGACTGAAATGAGTACATTTAAAAAAATGATAATTAATTATGATGTGTGTCAAATTCAACTATGATGATCGTATAAACTTTGAACAAGTTATAATTTTCCTAACCTATGAAGTTTAAATAATATTCATTAAAAATGAATTATACAATTCAGACAGACTGAAATAAACATTTACAAAAATATAATTTACGATTGACAATCAGTTATGATGATCATATATAAAATTGAACAAGTTATACTTTTCCTAATATGAAGTTTCAATAATATTTTCAAAATGAATTATACACTTCAGACAGACTGAAATAAACATTTACAAAAAATAATTTACGATTTCAATCAGCTATGATGATCATATAAAATTGAACAAGTTATACTTTTCCTAATATGAAGTTTCAATAATGCTTTTCAAAATGTAGATATATGACACTTCAGATTGTACTGAAGATGAAAAACATTTTACAAAAATATAATTGTACGATCTTCAATCAGCTATGATGATCATAGGTAAAATTGAACAAGGTTAGTAATTCTTATTCCTAATATGAATTTTTCAATAGTGATTTTCAAAATGAATATATACACTTCCTTGACAGACTGCAACATGCATTTTTTACAAAAATATAATAAAATAAATGAAAATAAAGAAGAAGAAAAATTTAAAATTTTAATAAATGTTGAAATATATCAGGAAAAAACTAAGACACGTTTTAATACTAACGCTTTAAAACACAAGATACATATTTTTCATAATTAAATTGTTTAATTTATCATACTCTAGTTGTAGATCAACATATAATAGAGTAAATCATGAAAAATCATAATCTTATATGGCATGCATCTAACATTTTAATACCCAATATTATCAAAATGCATATTAATCTACAAATGATTATGAAGTTTTAATTTAATGTTGCAAATGAAAATAACTAGAATTCCTCTAATAAATATTTTAAAAACTCATATTTTTCTTACATCTTTTGCAATCGTGTCATTCCATGAGATAACATATATGGACAAGGCATTTCTTTGAAAACCTTAAATCGATGCTTCTCAAATAATTCACATGCATTATTTATGTTTTTTTAACTTTAAAATGTGAAACATTGTGATTGGCTTAATTAACTATATTTCAATTTTTATTTGATATTAATTTGAGTGAATGAACTAATCTCAACCAATTTTTCCTAGGAAATAAAACCAAACAATCTCACTAGTAAATAAACCATACCACGACCCTTCCTTACTAGATCATAAGTTAGAGTAGGATAATATACACCAAATGTACATGCTAAAAACACACCAAATTAGATGTTATTTAGTCTTAATAATAGGCACTTAACTATATATACACATTAAACTTTGAAGTCTCAATTAACTGATTGTATGATGAGTGGAGCATTAAATCATTTTTTGCAACACTTTATTGTGATTTCGACAATTTGTTAGTTAGTTCATTTGAAAGTTTTTTTTTGGCTTTCTTATCTACTTTGGAAGCTAATTTATTTACACTCTCATCTTGTCCCCCAATCAACTTTGTGAACTTGCACACATTTTTTTCAATAACCTTCTTTAACTAGTGGCGATGTATCATGAGTATTATGCTAATAAAAATTAGTCTATTTTTAAACTCATTTTTATATAACAATCATTTATAACATATATGCATTTTTAATTTTATATTCTACAATATCATTCTTTTATTGTCAATTTCATTATGATTTTATGTTTAAAATGTTTTGAGATATATTTTGTTTGTTACAAATGTTGACATTCAAAAAAGAAGATGAAGATGAAAAACAATGTATTGTTGTTTGGATCTTATGTGCTCAACAAGATATGTGTAATTTAGAGCTTGTTCTTAGTCATTAAATTTTTAAATTATTAATCTACTTCTGTTGGTTAATGCATGCATGTTTGCTACAAACAGATTAAATAAATAAATAATAACAAACAAGAAACAATAAACAAGAAAAATTGAAAATTTTAATAGATGTCGAAACATATGAGCATTCAAATCCATTATTTCCCAATATTTAAATGATAATTTGAAACACATGATACACATTTTCACATTTAAATTGTTCAAGTACAATGTTTAGAGTAGACTGATTATGATCTGGTGATGCTTTGGGACAACACATGCACTAGTTTATTTCCACCTCCAAATTCAAAACACCAACATTCAAGAATTATCTCAAACGCATGCTATTGTTGCACTAGTGTTTCAACATAGAAAAGAAGTGTTACTAATTCTCAGCAAATGGAACTATGTATAAAAACTTTTCAACAAACTTTGATTACAATTAGTATCCTACTTTATTTTGTCTCTATCAAATGTTGTAGTTGCAAATGCCTTAATATACACTTATTTTTAACACATCTCCATAAACTATTCTAGAGCATAAAGAGGTTGTTAGGGTTGTGATTGGGTTGAGTCGAGATCATATACTCGCTAATTATTTATTATAGATTTTTATTTTAACAAACTCATTTTGTACATCTTTTGCTATCATAGCATTCCATGAAATAACATTTATGTGAAATCATGAAATCCTTGTCAAATAGTTTACATATATCATTTATGTTTTATTTAATCTTTAAGAATTAAGACATTTTCTTAATAACTTGAATTTATATATGAAATTAATTTGAATAGATGAATTAATTGTTATCGAAATTTAAACTACCAAATCTCACTAATAAATAAGCCACATCACAATCCTTCCTTAATAGATTAAAAAACAAAGTAGAACAACATACACCAAATGTACACACTAATAACTTATAGTTAGGTATATGTATATATGATCTCTCTAGAATACCATCAACATTATTCAGTACTTTAAATATATAGACGCAGACGCTAAACTTCAAATTGTGAAATATTGTACGACGAACGGAGTATGAACGAGGTGAGTTCCACCTTGGATGCAGTCCCATGTTATGTCTCCGAATTCCCCAATAACACTCGCATTCACTTTCCCTTGAAATGTCACATTGAAGCTCGCCTTGTCATACTGCTTCTTAAATTCCAACGTATTTGGGACCACAATCACTTTCACATTTGGACTGCTCTTCAACCACACTCTGTACACGCTATTCGCTCCGCCCACATTCGTCACAGTCCTCCTCCTCACTTCACTATATTCGCCATTTTCAGACACCACTACAGCGATGGACGGATAGTTGAGATCTGCAGCGGCGTCGGATTTGGGGCAGGGAGGCCGCTTGTGGCTCAGCAGGGCCATTTGTTTTTCTGTGTATACTTTCAGAGCACACAGAAAGTTGATGTAGTCTTGAGAGCCCATGTCGTAGACCAGCCCCGGATTCATGGCAGCCGTTGGATTTACGTGCCCCGCACCCATTGCAAAAGGGTCCGCAGCCTGCAGTGTGAGCGCATCTTCGATCGGCCGGTTTCTGTTGTCCAGGGTGGACGATGACGTCATCAGGGCCGATTTGATTGCTGCGGGGCTCCACGTCGGATGCGCTGATCGTATCAGCGCCGCAATGCCGCTGACGTGGGGACACGACATGGATGTCCCAGAGACTATCTTGTAGCTCCCATTCGTCCACGCGGCCAATATGCTGACACCTGGAGCGATTATATCGGGCTTCAGAACATGCGAAAATGCCTGACTGGGACCACGGGAAGAAAACGCGGCCACGATCGGAGCCGTGGCTTTTCCGACCACTGTCATCCATGTGGGGTTGATGCTTGCCGTCGGCGTCGCGCTGCTGTTAACGTAAGCTTTCATCTTATCTCCCGCCGTAAAACTAACGCGCGTCGCCGGGAAAAAAGATTGCTCAATTGGCTGATCTTGTTCGCCGTCAAATTCATCGTTAGCAACAATCATTCCTGCTCCTCCCGCTTCCTTCACCAGCCTTGCTGTTTCCGACAGATTGACGTGGGGAGGACACAGCACAATTTTGCCCTTAAATAAGTGCGGGTCGAGACCTTGGCTACTGCAGTAATCATACACCAAAGGCAGATTTTCAATCCCCACTCCTCTGTAAAAAGAGGATCCTTTGAAAAAACCGCCATTGCCCAACTTGACAGGAGACGGGAATTCTCTGTCGATACTGCTCGCACCAACAGTAGTTATCCACGGCGCGGTGTTTGAAACAGAGGATGTAAAAGGCCCCATGTTGCCAGCAGATGCAGAAACAAATACACCCTTTTCCATGGCCCCAAATGCTGCCAAGGCTTTCTGATCAGAAAACAAATCTTGTTCAATTCCGCCAAGTGACACAGAAATAATATCAACGCCGTCTTTGATGGCGCTTTCCATGGCAGCGACTATGTCGCTCTCATCGCATCCGCCTTCCCAGCAGGCCTTATACACGGCCAATCTGGCCGCAGGGGCCATGCCTGTAGCCGTTCCATTGGCAAACCCATTGAAACTCGCTCCACTTACAGCAGATCCGGCTGAAATAGAAGCGGTGTGTGAGCCATGCCCCTCAATGTCTCTTGGCGATATAAAATCGTCAACAATATCATGCGACTTGTAGCCCGCAGAGAAATTAAAGCGAGCTCCGATGAGTTTTCTATTGCAGTTGGAGGAATCAAAGCCCTCCCCGCTTTCACATTCGCCCTTCCATCTCGAAGGAACAGGCCCCAGCCCTCGATCATGAAAGCTTGCACTTTCAGGCCATATTCCCGTGTCCACCACACCCACAATAACATCTTCCCCGTAATCAGCATACTGCGACCATAATCCCGCACCGCCGTTGCTGCCGCCGGCGAGACCCAGAAACTGTGGCGAGTGTGTGGTGTGGATTTTATTGACGGAGGACGGAATTACAGCCAAACAACCATCCGTACTCTCCAATGCTTCCGCCTCTGCACTGGTTAGCTTGGCCGCAAAGCCATGCACTACTATATTATATTTATACAACATTAAAGAATGGGGTTGATCGGAAGAAGAAACCCCGTCGAGGAGGGAAGCATACCAATGCTCGTGCAAACTGAAATGCTGGGGTTTCGTGGACTTCATCATGTGAACAATGTGTGGCCTCCTAATTGAATCATTGCCGGCCTCGGCCTTGGAATTATGAGCTACAGCGCATAACAAGAGTAAGAGCAATCCTAGCTGAGACAAGGAGAAGACAGAGTCCATTGTTAAGGCTCGATGGTGTGAAGACGAGGAGAAAGCAGAGTCCTTTAATAAGAGCTCGCTAGGCGGGATAAACTTCAGAGTCCGTGACAACACCCAGAAACTGCGGTGAGTGTGGGGTATGAATTTTATTGACGGAGGACGGAATTACATCCAAACAGCCATCCGTATTAGCAGAAAATATCAAAGAAGAGAGATTCCGAAAGTTTCTGCACCACAGAAGAGAAGATATCATCAAAACATACACTTATGTCTTATATTTTTCATACACTCGTTATGTAAGCAAACGCGGGGAATCCTAGACAATTATTGCCCTCTAAGTCTTCAAGAGTTATATATCTGCCCCGAGGCTATTCATGGTCTAGTTAGACATAGTTTTATATCTCCCATCTCTATTGTACTGTTGAAGGGGATGTGTCGAAGAACTTAAACTTGAATGATGAAAATATTAGAATTAGAAAAATGTTTAGGGGAACATGTACGAATTTCTTTGTTATTTCAACAACACACATGAACCACATGTCATTCATGTCAACTGCGAGGAGGAAGGGGGTGAGGTGCACAAATCGTTGGGGTAACACACTTTGGAGATATCTCTGAAAGTAAGGCCCTATTGATCAACACTCGCAATGTCAATAGTTGTTTTTTTTTGTAAATTTAGCCCTTATGTTACACATATAGTCAGAGTAGATGACAATTTTAGCGTTATTCGGTTGTACATGTCGGAGGAACCTATTCAAGTTAGAAGACCTCAAATATTAGTACAAACTACAAGAGAAACAACAATGCCTTGACAATGATGCCAAAGAACATTTAACAAATTTGGGCTCTTTTTTCTACTACATAGAGAGGTTGAGCACCTTCCTAGGGAAAACACGAAAAACTCGCACAAAGCGGGCAAGCCTTAATTCACTTACATGGCACATCACACAAATTTTGATGCTTCCTTTACTCGAGGTTTGACCATCTATCATTGCAACAGGCCATGAACTTTATTTCATTCGTGATGACTTGGACATCACATTGGATATGTTCCAACCTGCCAGGCATGTTCTCATGGGAATACTCTAAAAAAAATTCTTGAAATTGTAAAAAGGTTTGTAAAAGTTTGTGATGCTAAAAATACCAATCTAACATCAAAAGGATGATGGGAGAATAGATAGCTATATAAAGGAATTCTATATATAGCTTGGGTGGTTAGTAATTAGTTGAAAGCTTGAACAACAAAGTGCGAAGGTGGAAATGAAATGAAGTGTTAACTCTCATTCATCATTCCACCTTGGAATCATAGTCATCAATATATTATTGGGAATATGAATACAATAGTGAAACATTTTAAACTTGTGGGATGTGAAGCTTATAGTAAAGTGTGCGAGAGGTGTCAAACTTCATGTAACACCATCTTGGCCACCCAGAGGTGATTATTCCTGCAACAAGAGATATTGCTTCAAACACTCCAACCGTAGTGCAATCTCCTCTGTCTTCCAGTGTGCAATAATTCATTAAACATAAAATATTGTTTTATATACTTAATTAATAGTGTACAAATAACATTGTTTTTTATTTTTAAAGGGTGATATTGGATAATTACTTTCACATACAAAATTTTTGATAGGCATAGGTGGTTGCAAAAAGTAACCCCTACTTGGAGACAATGCAATAAAAACATGAGAGATAGTATGTATAAAAATTGGTGTGACCATCAACAATGTATATTTAATATTCTATCTAAATATGATATCTTTATCCCCACACACATGCTATAGGGTGGAACAATTTTCTTCATTTTCACAAGCTAGTGAATTAACGAATGACTACTTACAACCATAACCATTACAAACACCATTCACACCTCCTTTTCCTCATCGTCCCATACTAAAAAATGGCTAATTGTTCCACTTAAGGACATTAATAGGTGCCAAAAGTTATCAATTAATTCCTTGACTCTTTTTTCAGAAGTAATGTTCCTCTATATTGATTTCTCCTCCTCAATCACGTGACATCAGCCTTGATAATATTTCTCTTTTTTCATCATCCTCCCACAGCACCTCTTCTTCCCTTAAAACCCTCAAGATTTCATCCTCTACACACGAGGAAATGCCGAGAAGAAGTTATGCATGGCTCAACTCCGAATTCAACATGTAATTATATTGATATCCTTTATTATCCATTATGCATTATTTGACAAAGTTTAAATATATAACAATGAAAATTCTTGAAATAAGAAATATTGCTTCAAATAGTCCAACCTAGGTGCAATCTCCTTTCTCCACAAGCATACATTAATTCAATAAAAATAAGATAGTATTTTATATATTTTATAAAAGTGTATAAATAAGGTTGTTTTTCATTTTTGCAGGGCCATATTAGAAAATTATTGCCATAAAAAATGTTTAATAGGCATAGATGGACGTTTAATGTAACCCTTGCTCAAATACATTGCAATTCAAGTGTGTGGGTAGTATATTCAAAAAGTGATGTGGCCATTGATATTATATACCCATGAATCTATCTAAATACAATATCTTTATTCCCACACACATGTTGTGGGCGGGAAAGTTTTCTGCATTTTTCACGGGCTAAGCAAATCATGACATATAATTCAAAATGGTTTACCATAACAAACACATTTTGTTCTCCTCATTCCTTATTTTCTCTTCTAAATGTTTTGTCATATGTAAATTGGGATGTTAACAAGTTTTAAAATTGATGAGGTGATTCACTGCTCTCCTAAAATATTGCTTCAAATAGTCCAACCTAGGTGCAATATCCCTTTCTCCACAAGCATACATTAATTCAATAAAAATAAAGGCATAGTATTTTATATATTTTATAAAAGTGTATAAATAAGTTGTTTTTATTTTGCAGGGCAATATTAGAAATTATTGCCATAACAAGTTTATATGCATAGATGGACGTTATGTAACCCTTGCCAAAATACTTGCAATTCAGTGTGTGGGTATATATTCAAAAAGTGATGTGGCCATTGAATATTATATACCCATGAATCTATCTAAATTACAATATCTTTTATTCCCACACACATGTTGTGGGGCGGGAAAGTTTTTCTGCATTTTCACGGGTAGCATCAAAGACATATCATTACAAAATGGTTACCCAATAACAACCACATTTGTTTCTCCTCTCTTATTTTCCTCTTCTAATTTTGTCATTGTACTTATGGATTTTAACAACGTTTTAAAATTGATGGGTGATTCCACTGTGCTCTCTAACATATTGCTTCAAATATGTCCAACCTAGTGGCAATCGTCCTTTCTCACAGCATACATTAAATTCAATCAAATAGATAGTAAGTGTATTATTTTTTAAAAGTTTATAATAAGGTTGTTTTTCATTTTTGTCAAAGGCCATATTAGAAATTATTGCCATAAAAATGTTTAATAGCATAGATGGACTTTTAATGTACCGTTCGCTCAAATACATTGCAATTCAAGTGTGTGGGTAGTATATTCAAAAAGTGATGTGGCCATTGATATTATATACCCATGAATCTATCTAAATACAATATCTTTATTCCCACACACATGTTGTGGGCGGGAAAGTTTTCTGCATTTTCACGGGCTAGCAAATCAATGACATATCATTACAAAATGGTTACCATAACAACCAACATTTGTTTCTCCTCATCCTTATTTTCCTCTTCTAAATGTTGTCATTGTAACTTAGGGATGTTAACAAGTTTTAAAATTGATGAGGTGATTCCACTGCTCTCTAAAATATTGCTTCAAATAGTCCAACCTAGGTGCAATCTCCTTTCTCCACAAGCATACATTAATTCAATAAAAATAAGATAGTATTTTATATAATTTTTATAAAATGTATAAATTAAGGTGTGTTTTTCATTTTTGCAGGGCCATCTAGAAAAAAAATATTTATTTTTCCTCTGTAATTATGGATCCTTCTCAAAAGCATGATGTGGCCTTGATATTGCTCACCTTGCTTTCATCATCCTTCCATGTAACCTCTTGTTCTTTTAAGTCCCTCAAGATTTCATCCTTTGTGTGGGAGGGAAAGTCAAGAAGAAGCTTCACATGGCTCAACCCCAACTTTAACCATTAATTACATTGATCTCCATCCTTATCCATTTTTCATTAATTGACAAATTTAAAATCCAAAAAAAAACAAGAAATTATGCTCCACTTTTTTCGTGTATAAATATTAAGGCAAAATGAAACTTGTTCTTAAAATTCATTCTTTACAAAAAAAATAGAGAAAGAAAAACATTAATGTGAATGTGAATTAATTCCCATTTGAATCCAAAGTTTGAGAATACTCTATTGACATATGTAACGTGGTTTGGGTAGAGAGGAAAACATGCAAGAGTTAATATGGAGCCACAACTCTTGAAAATACATCGGGGTTGTTAATAATTATTAAATATATTGAGCCTTGATGTTTATTTTCCTTTACATTTTCTTAAACCTCCATTAGCCATACGCAAAAAATAGTTTCTTGTGAGTTTTTTATTTTTCATAATTTTTTAGGTTTTCATAAGATAGTTTGGGATGTCACTAAAACCCAAAGAGGCACTTCTGTCATATGTAGGCGCCACCATGAATTTCACAGCATAAAAAAATGCTAGATTTTTACAATTAGGAAAGTGACATATTCTAAATCTTCCATTTTAATAGAGGGTGAGAGGATGCTGGAAAATTTGTGGAGTTTAGCTTTATACTTGCCAATTACATCTGCCTAAATTTTTCCAATTATTTTTAACAAACCCATTTTTCATATCCCACAATCATTGCAGTCCATGAGACCACATATCTTTCAGGAGTTTTGTTGAATATTTCATATGCTTCAACATTTGCAGACATGTCTAGTAAGGGAACTTTAAACTTAAGCACCTATCAAACATCCCTTCATAATGCTTTGGCATATGTTCATGCCCTATTTTGAGGCTACATTTTTGACACAAGATAGTAACATGTTATCAAATATGAAATGCTCAAATTGGATACCTATTGAATGTCCCTTCATAATGCTTCAGAAAATGTTCTAACCTAGAATGAGGCCGTAAACATGTGCTGGGGATAGGTTAAGGGCGCCTGAGAATTGGAAACCGATTTTGGGCATTGGTGACTGCACAAGAGCTCAAGATATATTTTCTAGTGTATCGCAAGGTCTTCATTGTTGTTTCTTGTTGATTTCCTAACTTACAAAAGAAGAGTGCATATGCAAAAGCCCTCAAACTGCATTAAACCTAAAAATAGATATGTAGAATGGGGAATATGACTAACCCTAATGATCACCCAGAGAGTGAAATTATGATTGAGTTTTGTAATACATCTCAGAATCCATGTATTTCTTGTGAGTGTGTGTAGAAATTGTGCCCTAAGATGTCCTTGTGCAAGTTGCACTTGATAGTGGGTTGTAGCTAAAAAGTATAAATGTATAGTAGAATGTGTGGATGGAATAGAATAGACTTCCCCTTTCAATGTTGTGTATGTAGAAGTATGCAACCCTTTTCCCTTGAATGGATTCTGGATGGATTCCTTTGATTACTTTAGGTTCCTTTTGAATGCAAGCTTAGGTGATGATAGTAATGTTTAGTGTTCGGTACTTGATTTTAAACACATAATTATGTATTTATATGATTCCCTTGTTTGAATTTTGTAATTGAAAACTGGAAAGCTGACCCATAAGTGAAAAGATTCCCAAAAGATAAAATATACCCAAAAGGAGCGAGTAAGGTGAAAAAGGGTTAGGGGTACCTAGAGGGGAAAAAAGCACCTGGGCACTTCTATCCTAGATGTGCACTGTTGTGTGAAGCCCTAAAAGATAATTTGATAAAATACCGACTGAGACGTAGGGTTTGTAATACCAAATATAAAATAAAAAACAAAGAAAAGAGGCCAAAGATAATCATCAATTACTGGTTTTCTTACTTAGGAATCATATGAGTGCTAGTATGCTTTTATGACCTAGAAATGTACCCAAGTGCATGATTTTTTGTCTACATTTTCCCCCATTTTATGTTGTTGAGTGAATACTCAATAACATAAAGTAGATAAGAGATGTGTACCTCATGATCTTGTAAAGCGTGTGGTGAATAGCATGTCGAGTGGACAAGTGAAGCGTGAAGTGATACAAAATGAAGTGTGGAGACTATGAAAGGAAAGTGACCTTAGGGGTGAAGTGTGTGCATTATGTTGTACCTAGTTTTGTGTTTGGATTTTTTGTTGTAGGTTACTTCTTGTTATGTATTAAGGATGTACCTGTAAAAGAAGAGTGAAAGATTGGTCAAAGTATTGTATATGATAAATCAAAGAAAATGTGCATAAGCATGTAAAAGTACTTAAAAGTGTGTAAAGGAAAATATGCACCTGATGTAGAAGAGTGTAAACAGATAGAAAAGTGTCTTGAGAATGTTGTGAAGAGCGAGTATTTTGGGTGATCTCACGCCAAGTGTAAGTTTTTTGGGTGTTCCTATGCCAAGTGCAAGGTTTTTGAGTGATCCCATGCCAAGTGCAAGTTTATTGGGCGATCTCACGCCAAATGCAATTTTTTTAGGATATCTCACGCTAAAGAGAAAGTGTTGGGGAGAGATGTCTAGTGTTACTCTCCATCCATGATTCTTTCTGATAAGCACCACTACAAATGTTATATCCCTGATTTGTTCATGTTGTCTTGAATTAGTTTTGATTTTATTGATTATTCCAATTGAAATGGATTATAGAAGATTACATGTAGGTTGTTGCTAGAGGACTGTGCTTGTAACTGTAAAATTTCTCTAAAGAATTTTTTAGATTGTGTTGATATGATAAGCTGATTATGTGTGCCCCTAGGACATTAGTGCCTAGGGGAGGACACAGGTAACTAGGTGCTACTATCTGAGTCTGGGCACTAGTGTCTGTGTTGTGTTGAGGACCCAAGCCAAATTTTGGGTCATTTGGTGACTGTATTTCTATGTTGTTCCTATACTATGTAGGTTTGTACTATAGCTCTAAGTTGTTGTAATTGTGATTATTTCACCCAATGTATGCCCCCTCATTTAGGGTGCATGTGACGATTGTAGGAGTGTGCGGACCAAAAGAGAAGACCTAATGTTGATTTAAAGATGATACTTTTAGGGGGTAGGGGATGTGTATGGTAAAAACCAAGGCACATGTAAAAAAAGTGGCTTATAGATGTGTTAGTAGAAAAAGTAGAAAACATGTCATAGAAAAAAAATGTAACAAGCAAATGTACATGATGAAGTCCTTGTTGAAGTCAGGGCATACCAGAACAGGGGCATGAGCGACGGAACTCTTTATGTCTTTGAATGATGCCTTGCCCTCTTCACTCCATTGGAATGTTTGGGACCCTTTCATCATATTAGATATATGACGAGTCTTCTCAACAAAATCAGGAACAAATCACCTAAGAAAATTTACCTTTCCGAAGAAAGAGTGAACGTTAGTCTTGCTTGTAGGAAAAGTAAGGCTCTGAATAGCCTTGAATCTTTCGACATCTATCTTAGTTCCCTCTCTGCTGATGATATGTCCTAGCAGCTTTCCTTTAGTGACCCCAAAAACTGACTTCTTGGGATTTAGTGAAATCCCGTATTCTCAGCATCTGATCAAGACTTGTTCCAAATGATCACAGTGATCACTTCATTTTTTGGAGAGCATGGTCAGGTCATCTAGGTAAACTATGCTAACCTTTACCATCATACCTTTGAATGCAAATTCCATTGCTCGTTGGAAGGTGGCACCGGCATTGATTAAACCGAACGACATCCTGTTATAAGTGAAGGTACCCCAAGGGGTGGTGAATGTTGTCTTGAACTGATCTTCAAAAGTGACTTGAATTTGATTGTAACCCAAAAAAAAATCTAGCATAGACAACATTTCTGAACCAGTTACTGCCTGTAGTACTTGATCCATTATCGGCAGTGGGAAATTATCCTTTAAGGATGACTAGTTCAAGTTGTGAAAGTCCACGCATATGCGTATTTCACCATTCTTCTTCCGTACAGGTACAATATTAGCAACCCAGGTACTGTGATGAATTGGAAAAATGATTCTTGCATCCAGCATCTTCTAAATTTCAACCTGGATGGTACCCAAGATCTTGGGGTTGTAATGCCTTTTCTTTTGACGAAAGGGTTTGACATCATCCTTGAGCGAGATGTCGTGTTGAATGTCCTTTGGCTTTAAAGACTTGAGATCATCATAAGACCATGCTAATTCATCCATGTACTTTTTCAGTAGCTTGAAAAAATTTTGTTTCTCTTTGGGTGAACAACACTTCCTAATGTTCATGGAATGAGGATGTTCCGCAGTTACCCCAGATTGATGGATTCAGTTTCTAGAAAAGAGGAAGGATCATCCTGTCATTTTTTCTTTACAAAATGGTCATGATTATCAAATAATTCATTCTAAGGAAACTAAACCTTTTGGAATCTTATTTCCTTTGAGATATATCATTGTTTCTTTTTCAGATTCATGTGCTTGACCGGTGAGAGACTCACGACACAGAGAAGTTGATCTATCGAAATGAAGCTCTTTGAAATTGTCAGCTTTCTCCAGAAAAGTGATAAGTTGGTTGTCATCATTGAACACTTGCCAGTGCTGTGAATTATCTAGCACACTTGGGTGAAAAACCACCTCAATGGTATATGTATCTATTTTTAACCCTGGGTGAGGGAGCATGAGAGATGCTGAGATGGCCAATGAATCAGCCATGTCATTTTGAGCTAGAACTGCTTTGATTGAGAAAGCATCAAATTCCTTGATGTTATCCCATGCTGCATTGCGGTAGTGTCTGAGCCAGTCATTCTTTACTTGATATATCCCTTTCACCTGATTGACAATTAGTTTAACATCACCTTGTACTTTTAGATTCTTGATTCCCTTATCTTTTGCAGCTTTACATGCCAAGTAACAAGGATTCATACTCAGGCATTATTATTCGTATTGAAGAATTGCAACTTGAAAGAAAAAGGGAAAATATCCTCCTCAGGAGATATTAGAACAGCCCCAGCACCGCATCCACTTGTGGCACAGCTGCCATCAAACTGCAACATCCACACTTTGTTGAGATCCTCTTTTTGGATGAGAACGTCCATTTTATCTGAGTCGGTGGACAAGAAGTAGTTTCCCATCCCTGATGATTCAAAAATAATCTGGGCCTTGGGGTCATCAAAGTTGGTGACTAGATATTTCTTTTGTGTCTCTGGTTCCAACGTCTACATCACTCCTTTGATAGGAATCTTGGCTTTGGACCAGTCCATATGAATTTCCCCACCAACTTCTTTATAGAAGCTCCTCCCTAGTAGTATTCCGTAGGCTGCTGGAATATCAGCTATGAGAATAGTCATTTTTACCCTTTTCTTAGGAAATGCCGCAAATGCAAACTACGCATCTTTGATCTGACCAATCAATGGTACTTGTTTGGTTTCCATGGAGTAGCATCTACCAAAAGGTTTGGTAAGTGTGAGGCCCAAAGCATGGGCAACCTTTGCTGGCATAACATTATCAGAAGCTCCAGAATCAATTATACAGTTACTTAGTTTATGACCATTGATTAGGAGAGATAGGTAAAAAGGTTCAATTTTCCCTGACGCAGAAGTCGAGGTAATGTTTACGTGAGACGTAGGAGGGGTGGGAAGAATTCCTTTTGGGGAAATGGGAGGAAGGGTGGCAGCCTAGTTTTGGATATACTTAGTTAATCTTACAAGCTGCTCTGGGTTGGACTGAAGGTATTCAACCTCAGACATTTGGATCTTGGTCTTTTTGGCATGATCAATTATATCGAATGTGACCAAGGGTTGTGCTAATGAAGGAGTGAGTCCTTTGTTATGCTTGCTTGTGGAGGAGGATTACTGGTCTTTATGGAATTGGAGGAAGGCTGATTTGGAGGAGAAACAGGAGGAAAATATTTCTTTACAAAAGGTTTAACAGGAGGTTGAGTAGGAAGGGGATTACCTCTTTTAGCAATCGTTGGCGGTGAAGCTACCACAGACCTTTTCCTTTTGTTTTTCAGTAGCAATCTTTGCTTCTTTTTCTTGCGAGCGAGTGAATACTGTGTATGCTTGTTTGCTCGCATACCCTTAGGTACCCTCTTCTTCATTAGATTCCTCATCTTTAAATTCCATATACCTGATAGTAGAGTCATCAGTCGGTTCACTGACGTTTTGATCATCTTCATCTTGCGACAAAGGTTCTTCATAATTTGTATCATCTTCTTCAATTTCAACCAAGGCATTAACCAGAGGGGCTTCAATTGCTAACCTTGGAGAAGTAGCAAGAAAACGCAGCCTTTGAGGGGCATTGTTGGGAGTGAAGTTCCTCTGTGGGATATCCTGGTAAGGAGTAGTAGATGATGCTTGAGCCAATTGCTTCTTCAATGAGAGCAAATCATTTGCCATCTTCTAGAATGTTGAATCTGATGAGGTGGCTTGAGAAGAAGTTGAAGCCTTTAATTTTGATGGCTCTTATCTTAACTCACCAGATATAAGGAGGTTATCTTCGATCTAAATGGCCGTAGCTTGAGCGAGGACCAAGTTTGGTACTTTTTCTTGCAAAAGTAAGAAACTTACTCTCAAACTCATTGCGTTCACAAAGAAACACTTTTGATTCTCTGGTGTTGGCAACATGGCAAGCGGCACATAGTTGATCAGTGAATTGAAACAGGTGATAAAATTGTGCATGGTTTCATTGGCCTCCTTCTTCATGTGAGTTGATTTTTGACAGTAACGCAAATGCATCTTCTGAAGGCTTGTACCTATCTTCAAATGCAGTCCGTAATGTGGCCCAACTAGTGATGGATCTGACTGGTAAATGCTATAACCATTTCTGATGCAGGCCCTTGCAAGGTCTCGAGAAAGAGACATACAGATACGTCTTCATGAGTCACATCCAGAATACTACATGACATAATAAACATAGCTATATGCGTGTCTGTGCTTTGATTTCCGCTCCCATCAAACTTCGGGAAATTCTTGCGATTTCCGTGAGGGAGGGGTGAACTAGATGCGGCAGTGCTAAAGGACCCATGGCGTTTCCCCATGGTACCGGTAGATTTATCACCATTTAAAACATGAGGAAAAGAACATGAGCAGGGATTCTAGTTCCACTTAGCAAGAGAGCACTGTAAATTGATGTCGAGGCACCTTGTGAAATCCGGCTCTTTCGTGGAGGCGAGGCACTTCTTGCTAATCGATCCGTTGAACTTAGTGATGCGAATCGTGCTGGAGTGATACTGAAATTGTGCCTTTGAAGTAGATCAAAGATTGGATCAACTTCTCCACGAGCTCTTCTACCACGAGTAAATTATTCACCCGCCAGCGTAGTCGTCTAGATCTGCAACAATTAAGAGCAGATTTACAACAATCTTTTTGTTTGTACTTGCTGATTTTCTGATTTTTCTAGCAAAAATCAGTAGCATGTACTTTTTTAATATTTAAATTTACCCTCTTTTAATAATAACTGATTGTGGTTTTCTGACAAAGATTAACAAGGATAAAAGGTGGGTTAATTTAGAAAGCTGATTTTTGGATCTTTGAACTGAATTTTGCAAGGTTTTGAAAATATCAGAAAATGTCAGATTCTCAGATCTATGGAAATATACAAATTTTTGTAAAAACTCAGTGAACTAAAAGCTCCTATCTGGTCCAGATCTATGGATTTGTATAAGGAAATTTTTAGTTTTGATCACTTCTACAAAAATTTTAATTTTTAACAAAGAGTTAAAATTTGCAAACTGGTAGTGATTTTTACAGTTTTTTAAAATTATTTCCTTAGTTCGATCCCCATTCGAGTTGCCAAAAACTGTTGGTTTGAAAATCTGTCAGTTAGACAGGTCATGGGGAAACAGGCCAACAGTGTGCAGGGCATAGCCCCTCTTTGAGACAGCAAAGTGAAACTAGTTTATTGCTATTCTATCAAGTAGGAATCTGTGCAAATCTACACTATTCTAACTTCAGGGGTTTGGGATCTCATCCCAGTAGAGGTAGTTCCAACTGTGAACAGAAATGTAAGAGGGAAGGAACGGAGGAAGGTAGATCTGAAGGGAGAAAAGAAATGAATTCCAAGACAGAAAGGTCGGAGGGTTTATGCTTTGGGCTGGTAGTAAACAGAGCCAAACTTACTTGCATAAACAAACAAAGCAATACTGATGAACATATGACAATAATAAGAATGAATCCAACAGAATAGAAACATAGATCTAACTTAAGAGAGATCTGATGCAGATAACACATATATTGAGCACAAAGACATAACATATATATTAATATCTCTTCTGTTACAAGAAGGCACAAAGTCTTTCTCTCTTCACCTCTTTTTTCATACAAAAATGTCCACCTGGAATACAACAAGTATTCTAGTATTTATAGAAGAAGAAGGAGAAAGAAGACAAAAAGAAACCAACCACTATTTACAAAATATCTTACAAATATTTACAAAATATCTAAAAAGTCAAAAGTTGACTTTGGGCAAGTTTTTGGATGACAACATCCCATGATGCAACATGGATGATGTCATCGTAAATGCCAACATACTTTTTAAATATTTTTACAAAAAGATCGAAGCGTACACAAGAAGAGAAACTATTCGTCATCATCTCTTTGCTTGAATGGAGTGTCTTGCTTCTGATCAGGAGAGGCGATGTGACACTGAGCTCGGTATTCCATAAACTTGCTGATCATTGTCTGAAGTTGATTATGATCAGGACCCTTGAAATGGTCGCCAATAACTTCACAAGTTTCTTTTTCAGTCTTGAGCTTGTCAGGTAGCCCGGCGTACTCTTCACATGCCTCAATCAAGTATCCAATGAAATCATGGCAAGCCAGAAGGTTATTGATAGACTCTCAGTCAAAAGTGACCTCTGGTGCCAAACCTTGGGTTGTGATAGCCTTGAAGAGCTTGATTGTATCGTCTGCCTCCCTCAAGGTGAACTCTTCACTAAGCATCTCTGGAGCCATCTTTGTAACCATCTGCTCCATTTGATATTTTGCATCTAGGGCTTCATCCTTGATTTTATCTATCCTTTCTAGGATATACTCTATTTGATCAACCCGGTAATCTAAAGTGCAACGAGAGCTTTGTGGTGTGCCCGCGGGTGATCAATGACGCCGACCTTTAATAGGTCATCAGCTGAGTAGTTGACCATTGCCTGAAATGTTTCATGTTGCAATCTGGCATTGTCCAACTCCTCAGAGAGGGATCCTGCTACTGCTTGTAGCTCCTTATTTTCCTGATCTATACCCTGGTAGAGTCCTGTGAATTTCTTGATTATTTCCTCACTATCTCTGAGGATTCACTCTATCCAGGAGGACACTGCCACGCCTTGTTTTCCAATCTTGGCATATTCATTTATCTTGTCCTAACTGAGAACTTAAGTAGGCTCGGCAGCAGTCATAGGAGGAGTGTTTCCCATTCTTTGCAATTCTTGGAGAAGATGTTTGTTTTGTTCCTTTAGTATCCTCTTCTCCTCCTTTGCTTCTTGAAGTTTCTTGCAGAGGGCATCTACTGCAGACAAGGCCTCTCCTTGCAGGCTCTCAGATGAGGTTCCCATTGTGACTTGAGTCACTGTAAAGTCTGTAGGAGACAGATCTTTCTTCTCTTTGGTGGGATCAGGATATGCAATCTCCATGACCCTCTCTCCTGAAGTGCTCTTTGAAAAGTGAGTTATAGCTTTTTGCTTCTTTGGTCCCTTCTTCGGAATGACAGAGAAGTCCATGGGTGCTATGGGAACCTTTCTCTTAAGTTGACCCAGATGGTCAGAGATCCAGCTTGGACTTATGGGAGAGGGAGTAGAGGGAATGGAAGAAGAAATGGGAGTGAAAGGGGAAGCAACTGAAGAGGCCGCAGGGAAGAACGTTGAGACACTTGGTGGTGGCATCGACAAGGAGTCTAATGCACTACTGCTTGTAGGGCCTGGAGTTACTACAGGGGAAGAAAAGGACATGGAGGCGGAAGGGATCTGTAATGGGATGGAGGGAACACTAGGTGACAGATCCGTGAGAGAGGAGAAGATGGAAGAGGTGGGAGATGGAAGGGAGGAAGGGAGAGAAGAAGAAACATCCATTGGGATAGATGTTTCAATGACAGGGGGAGGAGAAGGAGCGAAAGAAGGAATGGTGGGTACCTCAGTGGTTATAGCTGTGACCACATCCTGAGTGGATGTGTCCGTTGAAACTTTGGTGGTCTCTTCTTCTTTACCTGGAGACACCAGGTCGACCACTTGCTTCTCAGAAGTAGTAGGAGGGCTTTGAGGAGCTTCTTCTTTGCTTGATTCTCCCTCCTTATCTTTCCCTTTTCCTTTCGGCACTTGGGCCGCCTTGGAGGTGCTCTTCCTAAAGGGGAAGTAGTGAAATCTACCCTGAGGTAGGTGAGACCATTCTGTTTGCACTAATGTTTGGTGCGCTGCAACGTGTGCTTGACCCTTTCCTGAATGGTCTTTGGTGCCTTGGCTCTGTCAATCTCTACGAATGGCCAATCGTCCCCATCCATGTCAAGGTAAACTTGATCAATTTCTTGATCAGGCTCTTGGAATCCTTTTGGAATGATGGCCACGCCATAGTGTTTGATCTCTTCTAGAGCCAGCCTGGAGTGATCCTTTCACCTGAGATCTATTTCATGTGTCAGGTCGATGTAGATGTCCTCGATCTCAGGGACATGGATAGGATCAATTTTTTCCTTTGGGAGGCAAACCCGGCAATCAAAGGTAGGCCTGGCTAGGAAGTTGTGCTTTAGATTCAGCAATTCAAGCTCGGCATACATTTCCCGTGCTTTGGCCAGTGTGGTGCAGGTGTATCGGCCCACTATAAGGGGGAATGGAGTTCCTCCCTTCTTTCTCTTCATGCATCTCTCATGGTATGTGATTAGTTGCCTTGACAACTCTAAGAGAATCAGCTTGGGCCCTGCATACCTTGGTAGCTTGGTCGGTTCACCCTCAAAATTCACCACCCTGAGATATGTGAATGTGGGAAACTGAGTGAACAATGCTCCCCACTTCTTTGTGACAGTGACCACACTGGGGCTAGTTCGACCATGTCTCATATTTGGCCTCAATAGGCAGATCACCTCATAGAAGAAGGCGTCGTTGATTTTTGAGAACTAGGGGATGTTGTTCTCGAGCCTTAGCTCTGGGTAGTATTCATATATTTTGACCTGGGGCCATACCCCATTTCGTGCCAGGCCTGTGAAATCTCTCACTGATGCTGCAACGTATACAACGTAGGAATTCATATAGAACTTCCCAGTTGTCATGACCTGTTGAAGTTGCTGAGAGATGGTGTCACTGATGATTTCCCCCCAGCCAAAATGCTACTCAGGCACATTCTTGCTCATGGTCTCTAAGTATCTCAGCATCCATTTATGGAAATGATGGGCATCAGGAAGCCCAAATACTCTGCTCAGGAAGGTGATTGTATCACTCAGTTCCTCATTGAAGTCACTGCGGTGGATGGTCTGTGGCCATCGGCTCACCGGATTTTTGTTCTTAAGATATAGCTCGTTCATCATTTGCATACACTTGTCCTCATTGTCGTCCCATGCCTTCTTGCAGTCTTCTAGGCTTATGGCGACGTACTGCCTGTGATGAGGAATGCCCAGGGTTATTTCAAAGTGACGAGCAGTTAGGTCGATGACCGTCTTTCCCTCTTTATCTTCGACACATCTTGTGTCCTTGTTATAGCATCGAGCCACCAACATGATGAACTCGTTATTAACAGCACTTACTGGCAGCCCAGCTGCAAAGTGCAATCCACTGCCCACCAGTTTGTTCATCCAGGGGCCACTAGTTGCCTGGTTGGTTCTCGCCCAGAAGTCTTCCATATCAATGTGCCCAAGCTCGGAGTCTCTGATATCGAGATCACTCTCTGCATATGAGTCAGGCATCCTGACTTTTTGATATTTATACTTCATCTCTTGTTCTGTCAACTTTGCTTTTCCTTTAGACTTGGTTGGCTTTTTGCTTGACGAAGACATGTGTGAGCTCGAGGATGGTTGTTGTTGTTCTGCAAGGAGAATCAAGGAGGTCCAACACAGAAGAGCCATGTCAACCATCATGTTATTCATAATAAAAGCTTGCAGAAAGAAGAATGAGCAATTATAAGGCTTAGGGTGCAAGGCGCAAGTTCATAGCATGCTGCAGAGGCTTAAAAAGGCTGGGTGCACTTTTGGGGATGTCAACATGCAAAAAGGTGTGCCTGTGTTGACAGGAGAAAAGTTGTGCCAAAGGGTTATAAAGGGTGCACTTTTGGAGAGTGTTGCATAAAAGGTTTTAGCGCCAAGTAGAAAGGTGTGGGGCATGGGTAAGCAACACACAACATGCAGTGTTGGTGTTAAGGTTCATGTGCGAGTGCCTTAGGAAATTTGCTTTGGGGGTGCAATAAGGATTGGTGTTGCATGACTTTTAAGTGCGCCCAAGGTGCAATTTCATGGAAGATGTTGCAAAGGAGATCAGTGCACCAAAGGTTTTGCTTGGCACGGATTTGGAGGACACAACATCATAATGTTGATGTTGGTTGCAGGATGCGCCTGTGCCCTTACAAGATTGCTAAGTGTTTATATTGGGCGCGGGTTAGGGATATGTTGCATGTGAAGAAGTGTGCCAAGGCACGACTGTGGGGAGTGCAACATGAAAAACAGTGCGCCAAAGGAAAAATGGTTTTTTGCACTTTTTTTATTTTTGGCCGTTCTTTCTTTCACATGATTTCTCTCTCTTTTTTGATTTTTGCAAAATGACAAAGAGAGGGTTTTGGATTTGTAGCAATAAGCAGATATAAAGGATGGTTTACTTCAGAGGCAGGGCCTTCCAGATTTATAGATCTGGAAGGAGGGAAAAGGGGTTTTCAGATGGTTATGGAGTGTTAGGTTTATTTTATTCATTTTTAGATTTATCCTTTTGGTTTATAACAACCCTAAAACCTAACAATAACCAAGAAACAAAACCACAAACAATAACAAGAGTGATAAAATCCACTTACCCGGTTTTATAAAGGATGAAGGACGATGTTGGGGTCCACAAACTCAAAAAATGGCACGCGGACGTGACAGGGATAGCTGACAGGCGCAGAGGAATACTTTTCACAATTTTCAATTCGTGAAAATGACAGGTGTTAAGCGCCTATATATAGAAAATTGGCATTAATTACGCCACCAACTTTCTTTGGCGTGGTTTTCAGAGTGTTGACATGGGTTTGAATGCGCCTTGGCGCATGTTTGTTAGTGTCGACATAACACTTTCAGCACCTTAAGTGCATATTTTGGAGATGTCAACATGAAGTTTTCAAGCGCCAAAGGGAATTTACTTAGCGCACATTTTATTATGTTGACATGATGTTTTCAGCGCCTTAGCACACTTTTTAGGCACATGTTTAACGATGTTGACATGTCCTTCCCTGTGCCAAAGGGGTGTAACTTCTCTGATGTTGACATGTCATTTAGGGTGCCAAAGGATTTTCAAAGGGGTGCACATTTCTTGATGTTGACACAACATTTCTTGCGCCCAGTTCAAAAAGGGGAAAATGGCTAAGTTCTTAAAACTTGATTTCCGGAAGGGAAGTTTTAGGCCATTTTGAACGTTAACAGACCTCCTCAGGGGACCAAAATGGAATTTTGGTATGGTTATCAATGTTAATTATAACAATCAACAACCAAACAATAACCGTAGTTTCAAACCACAATAAGGAACAAACCAAAGGCCTTAGGATTATGATCCTGACTTATACAGAGGTTTCCATAGGGTTCGTGGGCATGACGTAAGAACTTTCCGCTATTGTAATAAGTTTTTAGAGTGTTTTCTAGATGACCAAAGCTATTTATTTGTTGACATTTTTTTGGCTAACCCAACTGCACCCAGTCAAAACACCTACATGGGACTAGTGTCTCCGCAGAACACACCGTTAGGGATCTTCAACAATCCTCTCCCCATGCGTCCAAAGGATGGTATATTAGATCCCAAAGTGTTTGAATAAAGGTATTGTAATAGGGACTCATGATCGTGAAGCCTCAACTTCATCAAACCCACAGGTGGCACCTCCTTTGGATGGTTGCCAGCAAACGAAGATTGTGGGATTGGTAGAGTTAGATGTTGAGCCCCAAATTAATGCTGCTACAATAACCAAGGATTATTCTTCACAACCAATCTGAGTTTATCCAGTTATGTCAAAAAATTCTCATGATGTACTAAGCAAGCCAGTAGGGGCTTATGATCTAACAAAGACCTTTTAACACATTTCCTTCTTGGATCTACTAAATAATTCCCTTGCTCATCAAAATGCTCTATTAGAAGCACTAGGTCTTGGCCATTTGATTAATGCTACCCCTCTGCTAGAGGCACATATATATCACATAGAATTCGACATTAGTCCTCTAGGGTAGCCTAAGAGAGATATTGGGTTCATGTTTGACATTAGTAATATGCCTACGGATGCTGAGATAGATTGTAGGGATGACCTGGTTTTGTTTCTGTAAGTTTGGATTTACAATAACTATGTAAAACATGCAATGATCGATAATGGGCCAATAGTTAACATAGTCCCCTTTTCTTTTCTTTAGAAGTTAGGGTATAGGGAGACCAATTGATCCTCAATGCGAAACACACTGAGGGGCTATGATAGCCTCAAGGAAACCTCGATCGGAATCATAGTATTACCGGTTACTCTCGGGCCCAAGATGATATTCATTGAGTTTTATACTATAGACCAGGAAACCAACTATAATATGATCCTTAGTCATCATTGGATCCAGTGTATAAAGGAAATCCCCTCAACTCTATTCCAAGAGTTTAGATTCTTGCATTTAGGGAAAGTATTTATGGCACAAGGTGATCCAAAACCCTTTGATATACATTTTTCCAATTTAAAGAAAATGCTAGGGGTCCACTCTGAATTTGAGCTTCCCACGAATCATTTAAACAAACCTGTAAGCAAGGTACCATAAGAAAAACTAGTTCCTACAACGGAGTTAGAAGTCATGGGTTTGATCTAGGGTATTCCGATAGTCAAGGATGTAATTGTTATTATACAGACGATATCGCTAGGAACCACAACAAAGATTATTGAGCTATTAGAGAAGGATTTGACTATCCTCCTCCCCTTTGATTCTATGGGTATGGGACATGCCTTGGGACTCGGTTCCCTTCCAGCATATGAGGTTTGCATGGTTGAGGTGACCAAGGTAAAGAGGGAAGGTATAAAGGAGGAATCAACATCCATATTTCCGAGTAGTTTTTGGACTCTTCATTTTGATGGAGCCAAGTTTCATTTTTGCGTCAGGGAAAGCATGATCCTTACTTCACCCAAAGGAAAGATTCTACCTTTTTCTTTCAAATTGAATTTTGAATGCACAAACATTGGCGCTGAATATGAGGCTCTCCTATTAGGTCTCATTGTAGCTAAGAGAATGGACATCCTCAATACTAGGGTGTTGGGTGATTCACAACTATTCATAAACTAGATATTTAAAGTATATGACACTAGAGCTGAGCATCTACAACTTTACAAAATAGCAATGCTAGGTCTGACAAAAGGGTTTGAATTCATCTCAATTGAATTTGTTCCACACAAACATAACCTTATTACAGATTCTATAACAACTTCTGCTTCACGCTTTACCGCAAGTAGTGACCTAGAGGATACCAACTTCATGGTTTCAGTTTGCGCCGAACCCTTGATTCCTAAGGCACCAATGACCCCAATGTTGACATATGTAGAAACCGAGAGTCAGCCTGCTATTTCAGAGCACATTAATAGTGATGAATTGACTTTAAGTTATTTAAACGCTTTGGAAGAACTACATCTTACCTATCACAAGATAGACCTTTCCTTAATTTCCCATTCCTCTTCTTATTTTGGGAATCCCATGATCAAATCCTCCCCAAGAAGGGGTCTTGAGATTTACGAGGTAGAAGAAGAAGGGGATTTAGATTTACCTCTGGCCCTGCCTAAGTTTGAGGAGGGAAACACCTCCTTAATCGAGGGAACAATTGATATAAACATTGGAACAAAGGAAGAACCAAAGATTTTGAACTTAGGATCCTCTTTAAATCCAGAGGAGGTGGAAATACATACCCAGATCCTCAAAGAACATCAAAAGGATTTCATGTTTAGTTACAAACAAATGACAGGAATTACAACACATATCGTGGTGCCTAATCTTATCACCAAACCGGAATGCAAAGCCGACTAAGCAAAATTCGAGACCCATAAAGCCAAAAGTGGTCCTCATGGTGAAAGAAGAAGTAATGAAGCTTCTCCAAGTGGGATTCATCAAGCCAATTGATTATTCAAAATGGGTATCTAATATCATCCCTGTTCATAAAAAGAATGGAAAGATCCATATTTTTATATAATTTCGGGACATTAACAAAGCTTTCCCCAAAGATGATTTCCCATTACCATGCATTGATGTTATCATTGATGCAACAACTGGATTTGAATTGTTGTCTCTCATGGATGGGTTTTTGGGATATAATCAAATAAAATTCTATGAAGAGGATCAAGATAAAACTATGTTTATAACTCCTTTGGGAACCTATTATTATGTTGTCATGCCATTTGGTTTTAAGAATTTTGGCGCTACATACCAACGAGAAATGACATATATATTCCATGATCTTATTCATAAGATTGTTGAATCCTACGTAGATGACCTATTAGAAAAGTCCAGGAAGCACTGTGACCACCTAGAGGTGCTTTGCATCATCCTTTCACACTTAATTGAGTACAAAATCACATTAAATCTAGAGAAATGTGTTTTCGGCATAACAGGAGGCAAGCTTCTGGGTTACATTATATCTTCACGAGGGATTGATGTTGACCTGGCCAAAATCTAGGTTGTATTATAAATGGTTCCACCATAAGACGAGTCTAGTATTAGATATTTTCTTGGGAAAATCGGTGCAATCCGAAGATTCATCCCTGACTTGACCTTTGCTATTCATCTAATCAACAATTTGTTGAAAAAGGATTATAGCATTGATTGGATGAAAGAATGCAACGAGGCCTTTGAGGAAGTTAAACAATTCCGATTGTCCCCTCCCATAATAATTCCACCTAGATCAGATTGCCCTTTTATCTTGTATTCACGAGCTACGAATGTTTTGCTAGCTTGCATGTTGGCTCAAGAGGATGACGATAAATGGGAACATGTAGTTTACTTCATTAGTCAGACGTTACACGATTATGAGACATGCTACACACAGGAACAAAAGGAAAGCCTTGCCATAGTTTTTGCAACAAATTGTTTAAGGCATTATATGCTCAATCAAGAAACAAGGGTTATTGTTAAGATAGACCACTTGCGAACATTCCTCATGCAAGGATACTTTTCTAAAAAGTTCGGGTGTTTCATAACATTAATGGGTGAGTTTGCACTAACATTTGTAAATCATAAATCCGTTAAGGGACAAATCATTGCAGACTAGTTAGTTGATAATCCATTAGATGGGGGTGATTTGGTAGATCTAGGCTTTCCCGATGAGTGCGTGTAATTTTTTGAAACTAGGCCCCCTATCTCTATATGTCCTTAGTATACCGAAATTTTCAATTTCACCATGGACCACACATACCCAAAAGGGGAAACATCACAACAAAGAATATGATTACGTGTCATTGCTACTAAGTACGTTATTTTTGAGCTAGTGATCTACCATAGAGCCTTTGATAGAATATTGCTGAGACGTGTTGATGCCAAAGAATATGAAAATATTCTTTATTAGTCGCATAGTGGGGTATGTGGAGGTCACTTTGGTAGTCATGCCACTTCTTAGAAGATACATCGGATGGGCTATTTATGGCCCACTCTAGAACCGAACGTAGTAGAGTTTGTGTGCAGATGTCACAAATGTCAAGAGTTCTCCCACAAGATCCACGTACCGGAACAAGCTTTGCAACCAATTGTAACCCCATGGACCTTTTCCACATGGGGTCTGGATTTGATAGGGAAGTTATCTCCCTCATTAACGGATGGCCATAACTTCATAATAATGGCCACATAATACTTTACCAAGTGGGTAGAAGCCATGCCCCTTACCACCGTACCTAGGTCTGTAATCGCTAAGTTCATCCTGAACCAAATCATTTATAGGTATGGAGTGCCACAAGTCATTATTTATGATAATGAAACATCTTTTAAAAATGACGAGGTGCGTGAGTTGTGTACAAAGTTGAAAATAAGTCATCACATGGATTCTATCTACTATCCTTAGGCTAATGGAGAAGTTGAGGCTACAAATAAGATGTTAAAGGCCATCCTTCTCAAAACCATTTAGGGGAAAAAATGAGATTGGCACCTAAAACTTTTTCCAGCCTTGTGGGCCTACCGAACGTCGGTTATAACACCAACGGGGGCAACCCATTTTTCTTTAGTGTTTGGTGCTGAGGTGGTTCTGCTGCTTGAGGTCGAAATACTTAGTCTCTATATTTCACTACATGAGATCTTGGGTGAGGAGGGTTATCGAGAAGAATGACTCTCCCAGTTAGAAAGTATCATCAAGGCTATACTTAATGCCAAAAAATGGCACAACGTTTACACTGACCAGATGGCTTGGTAATAAAATAAGAAGGTTTACGAACGTCAGATCTACGAAGGAGATTTGGTATTAAGACTCGATATAAAGGACTAGTAAGGGAAGGAAATTCAGACCTAGGTGGTTAGGTTCGTATTGAGTAGTAAAAGACTACAAAAATGGGGTGTTTCACCTATGTACACTAGAAGGTGAGGATTTTAGTGAATCCATGAACTCTCTTCACCTAAAGAGGTACTATGCATGATCCACCAACATTTTCATATGTACATTATTGCATCTGCATTGCATTTTCATCTTCCTGTTCATTTTGTAAAATTTGTGATCAAGGGATTTATTCTTAGGGAAACTCCTAAAAACTTCTGAAAACATTGGAAAAACATTCAGATCATATCTCTTCAAATCTTCATAGTATCATCAATTATTTCTGAATCATCTCATCAGTTCAAGCAAGATAAGACAAAGTTTTGACCATGATCATACCAAGGCTTGCATACTTGGTTTTGCTTATAGTTTCTTTCTAGGTTAGGTGTCTTTGCCTATAGTATGTTCTAGAAGATTCATGGTGTCACATCTATCCCGTGAAAGTTTCTTTGGAAATAAGAACATACTTTTTTTTGTCTAGATAAGTAAGTCAAATGCAAATCCATAGAAATTTTTTTATTTTACAAATTTCTTTTCCCTAACAACCTTTGGTGTTAAGCTTGCATCTCTTATTGGTGATGTAGGGTTGGGAAATGAGAGAAATTCCATGACTTTCCTATTCCTTATCCTTGGTGATGAGCCCATGCTTCCTCTTGGTAGCATGGGGCAAGGAGTAAGGGGTCTCATTGATAAACTTGAAAGTTACAAATAATTTGACCAAATGTTGTGAGTTCTTAAATAAAAAACAAAGTGAGTTATATGTCTAAAATTTGAAAAGAGCTTAAAACCCCAAACTCAGATTTTTTCAACCAAGTAGCCATCTACAAATCTAAGTCTAGATAAACTTCAAAGCAATTAACATTCTAAGATATGAGGTAACTTGAGTAGGGTGAGGTTGTAGTGTCTCAATTTGGTCTTGTTAAACCATTATCTTTCCCTCATCATTACCATTCAATAAATTTCATAACTTGTGCCCTTTTTGGTTCTCAGTGATGAGCTCTCACATCTTACTGGTTGCGTGGATTTAGGAGTGGGGCAAGTACATCTTCTTATTAAATCATGTTGACACCATGTTTTGCTAAGATAGTATGAGGTATCGAAGGTTGTTTGAGGAAACAAAAATACAAACATCACATTGTGTTCGTATCATCATATATCAACATTATGAAATACAAAAAGAAATCATTCTATTATCATTTCACATCCATTACATACATTTTGAAAATCATAAAAGAGCGGAAATTCTAAATATCTGGAGTACACATGAGAGATAAGCCAAAATGAAGTCAACTCAAATACATTGGAATACCTAACCAAAAATAAGAGTCTGTATACATCATGGTGAATCAAGTTTGTATATAATGTCACCATGCACTAGGAATGGTCAAAACACTCACAATGAGCCCCGAAGATATACAAAAAATTCATATAAATGACCGACAAAATGTCATTAAAGTAATAAAAATGGCCCCATGGCCTGTTCAGTTTTTGTGAGATCCCTCATATGACTCTTGGACCATGTATGGGGCTCCTACTATGGTTACAACGACACTGGGTGTGGAACGGAATGTTGTGAGTGCTCATGGTGGTGTCCACTACCCACGGCCTTGCTATGAGAATGGCTTTGTCTCATCAAGTGCTCGACCAGTCTCATACCAAACCACATGGGTATATGTAGGGAATTCACTATCTCCACTACCTTTCACATAGGGGAAAATATGTTAATATGTCTGCCTACGGATAATGGCTAGGCCCGAATCAACATTCAGCTCATCTCAGGTCTTCCCTAAGGGGATCAATAGAGTATCCACGCATACCCAACAGATGAGCTCTCGCCAATCCTATTTCATCACTACAAGAAGAAAGTATGAAGAAATGAGTTAGGAAATAAAAAGAAAGAAAGAGATTTAAGTCAACATTATTAACTAAAAAAAAGAAAAAGGAGAGAGTATTAAACTTACTCGGGTCTCCAGGAATCCAAGTAGGGTCAGTAGCTATTGTTGTCAGTGCTTCCAGTGGATGTGGGGCTTCCCAAAAGTTTGGAAGAAAATCACTTTCCTCTTATATGAATTGATCATCTCCATTTCTGCCATGAGGAAGTGTTAAGTCGGAGACTAAGGTCTCTCTCTCTGGGCACTAGCCTCCTTGTGTGTTACTCTTAGCATCTCTTGAGTGTCTTGCCACTCAGGTTCACTCTCCTGCTCCTCTGCATGGGATGCCTTTCTAGTCCTAAATCTAACTCCTTCATCCTCTCGTGTCCTCTCCAAATGTTTCCTCTTCCGTATCATCCCCAGTATCCTCTTCAGAGTTGAGAGTAGAGATCAATAAGCTCATCCTACTCCCCGTTATCAGTAAGAGTAGCCATAATCTAAAGTAAGGGTGCTCCAGGGGTACCAACTACCCAGCGAGGATGGACCACCCATCTAATTGCAAATGGGCACACCTGAAATGACCACTATCCAACAAGGATCCCCTCTAGGGCCCTTTCGGGCCTCCTGAATGGTCCTATAAAATGGAGCAATGGGAGGGAGCATATCAATGTATGGAAGGAAAAAATACTGAGGGACCTGATAAAATGGGTGGACCTCAAGTCTCCCTACTCTGTCAACCAGCTGACCTATCAAAGAGAAAGCCTACTATGGTGGTCACCTCCACTCCTCATATCCCTGTCATTGTTCTAGTAAGGTGGTAGCTAGTCATGTCTACAATAGTCAGAGAATCCACTAGCTAATGTGGCATCCTAAGTACCAAAATACCAATCCATCTAGCTTCTCTAAACAACCCTTAGATTTGGCACTAGTACTCCCCTACTATAGGGGATGAAAGGATCATAAACCCAAATCATAACAAGAGTGGGGTGGATCAACGACTATCATTGTAAGCTGACTACCCTGTAAAAATCATGGTAGGTAGTACCCTAAGATATCTGCTCCCCAGTCATATTTATGGCCATGCCCCTCAATCTATGTAATGATAGGATCCCAACAGTGATAAAATTGTTTCACCTCCCTTATACCTTGATCAATCAATAGAACAATATGCCCATGGTGGCTTTACGTATGACAGGAAAGGGAGCAGTGGTAATGGATGAAACCTTCATTCCCTTATTCAAGCTAGATGAGACAATGACATCTCCCATAGATGTGTCTCACTACAGTAATCATGGCCTTGGACCCCACTATCTCTAATGTTCAGTCTCCTCCCAAGTATCAGGAGCCCAAGAATACGATATGCATCCTCTATGGTGATAGTCTACTCACCCTGGATGCCTAGGAATCAAAAAGTGTTCTGGTTTGTATCTCAATAGGAAAATAATTCACATAGAATGTGACTAGTAGGAACAACATGGGGAACATGTGCAATCCTCCAAATACCGGCCCTCTGAAGAAGATCTGTCTCATCATGTGTCAACTGATCCAAGATACCAGGGAGCCAATCACACTCCCTCTCTCGGCTCCATCTGGTGTACTCCTCCTTCTTCTGGACTCACCAAAACACGGAAAAAGATCAAGTTAGTAACATATACCAAATAATAAGCTCACCAAAAACATCACAAAGCATGAAAAGTCTAAAAAAATCAAGTTAAAGACATGTTTGGTCATTCTGTTCAGAACCGTCTACCCAGTGTAGGGTGGCATTTCAAAGATTTCTACCTTGAAATGATGACAGTCCCGTGACTGCCACCCAACTTTGGGCGGCGGTCCTAGACCAATTTTCCAAACATGTATTTTACCCTAAAAATTCTCAAAAAGACAATAAAAATACCATTTTCGACGAAATAATAACATGCCCTATGGGCACCCTCCCTAGAGACTCATTTAAGACAATTTTTTTAAAATAATCCCCCCTACGTGAATTTTTCAACATTTTTACATTTAGGGTATAAAAAGACAAACTAGAAAATAACCAACCTTTGACTATACTAGTCGATCTCCCACACGTGGAGGCATGGTCACGGTCTCTTCACGATCATATTGGTTGTACTCTCATCTAAAATGATCATCGTGGGTCCAGAGCTCCAAATTTACCAAACCAAATAGCACAAATGAATTGAAATATGATTCGTTTCAATATATATATATATATATATATATATATGTTGTTTTAACCTCGTTTTGAGTGTATGAGTTCACAGGGCTAGAGCGTTGACGCAGGTATATTTCTATATCCCCACACAGATGGTAAGTCCTCTTGTCGTTTTGATCTAGTGTTTATTTTTCGATATTTTATCTATCTACACTTGAGTTTTCTTTTCCTCTTGTAGGCGGCGGGAGTTTGGGTGGTGAGATTTTGACACATGGGCATGTCAGGTATAGCTTCTAACTCCCCATTTCAGGAACACCATACTTAGACTCTACGTTTTACACCTTTTCATGGCTAAGATGCTTCTCTGAGGGGGAAATATGTACGCACCCAAAATTACATGTGCTACATTATCAGAAAATGGTTACAAAAGTCCCCAATGATGATTTAGTTCCTTTCAAGAAGGTGTTAGAGCTCCAGTTCCCATTCGCAGTGTAAATTTTTTGCCTAGACATCTTTACTTAGCCTTCCCGCACTTTCTTCCGACTTCCCACTCTTTCTGTGCATGTTTTGGCCTTCAGTGCTTGGACCACTGCCCTGCTTGGGTGGAGGTTCCGAAACCACCGCCCAAGATAGGGTGACGGTCCTAAAACTGCCACCCTGCACAAGGCGGCGGTCCTGCCTACTTTTTCTAGATTCTTCACACATGTTTTAAACATGCGACGGTTCACTTAATTTTTCTTTTTACATGCATCCGTGAGATGAATTGTCTAAAATTAGCTTTGATTGCTTGGCTCTCCTTCCTCCTTCTATTTTTAAATAGATTTAATTAGTTGGAACTGCTCCTTCTTGCCTTTCGCATGAAGGCATCTCCCATCCTCCATTCCTATATATTCCATGCTTGTATTCAAGAAAAAGGCCTGAGAATTTTGTGTATCTTGCATTATATTGCTACTATGATATTGCTAGGAATTACATAGCCAAGCTTTTATCTCTTGTACTATCTCTCTCCTACCTGCATTGCATCCAGATTGCCATCAAGCTACCATTACTCAAGCACCATCCTCCTAACGTTGTTCTTGCATTCAAAATATCTTGGACTCACATGAATGCTTAGAAAAAGAAATGAACATACTGAGGGGACAGACAAAAACACAACTAGATTTGCCAAAGCTCTTGGTTTTCCAGGTTGGAGTTGTATGTTTATTTTCTTTGTGTGTTGAATTTGTTCAAATTTCATTGCATCAAATAGAGTAGATAATCATTCATTTCAAATAGAGTAGAGAATCATTCATTTCAAGTAGAATAGAGAATCATTAGAAAGTTTCCTTTCAACGTTACCAGGGAAGTTGTGAGGAACAATAGCCCCTTTCAGGGTCATGAGTTGTTCTTCACTTTTGAGGTAGGGTTTGGAGGATTTTTGTTAGATTAGGTTGTTTGATTTAGATTAGATTCATACATTTGTACAAGTATCCAACTACATCTGGTTGATTACTTGTCTTTAGTTTGTTTATTAGATTAGAATGCTTTGCCTAAAAATTAGAAAAGAACAAAAAGATTTCCTTTGATAGATTAGCTTGTTTTATTGCTTTGATCCAAAATATTGTGAAAAACCCCAAAAACATAGATTAGATCTCTTTTAGTAATTAGTTTTCTTATTAAAATTCATTTTATTCCACTTTGTATGACCATTAATGGTCCACAACAGGAAAATACATACAGTTGTGATCCATTGGTCCCACAACCCAACATGCTAGAATTGATAACTGACATTGATACCATCTTATGTTTAACAGTCTTACACACACCTACAACTTTTGCTGAGAGGATAGAACAACTCAATACACTAAACATAGCTGTCCAATCAAGCCTACAACTATTGGAATGCTCCTAGAAACATGGTTTGATTACGTGCATGACCATTCAAGGGCCACATCCCCCATGATTCTTTGGTTGTGATCCTCAGGTCTCACAACCCAATAGGCCTGCCTAGTCAGTTAGACATTGACACTAGCTTATGCACATTAGTATTCAAATCTTCACCACTTCCACTAGATATTATCACACAACTTTCCTTACTGAACATAGCAATTGATCAGGCTAAAGAATTTATGGACTAGACCAGAAAATCACCTGTAAATACCCTGTGGCTTCATCATGCCTCTCATTTTACTTCCATGACCTTTCTGGAAATCTATACGAGGTGCCCATAGGTCATTTTCAATGTGTTCAGTAACCAGCGAATAGAATCTAGGCCGAGCTTGACATTGATTGGAGTCTACGAGAAGACTATTATCTCAGACTGAACAATTACACCACTTTAGGTTAGGAGACCATTCTTTACTTTAGACTCGTAGATCCTGATATTACATGTTGAAGATATAAGATTTCCCAATTAGCTTGATCCCCATCACCACACTCACATTCACAATCATTCTACACCGGCTTATCTCAGAACAACCTTGAGAGGTCAGGTGTGAAGAAGGTCACGTGTTGATTTTCTATCATACAGACACCAATCAGACCTAGGCCTTCAACTAAAGAATCATGCACACATTAAAAAAGATTGATTTTGAAGTTCCACACATGCAAACTCTATGGGAACAACTCAAATATCTCCTTCATCGCCTTCAAATAGGTTTGAATCTAGAATACAAGCCCCATTAAAACCTTATCCTGAGTTTTCTGAAGCCATGGCAATTGGTCAATGTGATATCTAAGACTTAAACCTTTATCAGTAGAGTAATTCCTATAAATCGTAGGCTTCCAGCAAATTACCATATGTACCTGTGCTGTCCACTAAGTATGCCTAAGGAAGTCTCGATAGTATTTTATGGATCATATGTTCAAGAACAAAAGAGATGATGATCCATCTCGCCCCCATAGCCACAATCATGATCAAAATAAATTGAATTTGATCCTTAATCATCATTTCATTAGGCATGCCACTGCTTGAATACGTTGATAACTTAGGAGTCTCATTCAGATTTCTAATTGTAAATAATTGTGCTTGAAAATCCATGAGCCAGTGTATTAGAATCCTAGTTCAACGCTCAGCTAAGGAACTAAATATCTAGAAGTGACCCTTTGCCTAAGCAGACCGCACATAGGGAGTGATGATTAAGCTGAGATCACACATTATGGAAACCATTGGTATGTCCCATTGAATCATGTGTCTATTGATTTTATCCCAATATTTCCACTATACTTTTGATGCATCCCCAAAAGTGCCATACCACTTTAATCAGGGATCAAGAGTGATCAAGCAAGATTGGTAAAGCCAATTCCATCACTAGGTCAGTGGCTTTTATTGGTTCATACCCTGTCATGATGCCATTATGATCTATCCAGAAATTTCCAAAAATTCTGTGATCCTCCTATACTTCAAATTATGGCTAAAATTTGGTGCAGAGTGCTTTATCTTTGGCATATCCAATTTCTAATGATTTTGGCTACATTAGTCTGCCCATTATTCTCTGCGAAGAAAACAAGTCTCTCATACTACCCTATGAAATTTCTTTTCCAAAGGATGGCATCTAGTCCAATAAAAAGTATTTGAGTAATGTTCTTCCAGCTATCTACATAGATGTTTTGGATGTGAACCACTCAAGATATTCCCTCCATGAAACATGTGTGGCTTTAAGTTCATTTGGAGCAAATATAGACTTTTCTTTCTATGGACAATGCAACTTCCACCATGCACAGTATTTTAGTTTTTGAGCCACCTACTAAATGACATACTACCACAAGCTTCAATTTGTAGGTCTCCTAGATATCTGAAAATAAAAAGCATATTCTACACCAAGAAATTCTAAAAATATCACACATGGTCAATGATCTTCCAATAATACAAATCTCATCCTCAGGAGGGTGTTGGGAGGAGGGATAATTCCTATAACATCGATATTTTTCTCCATTCAAATGGAAGAGCTAGAGGCTACCATTTTTTTTTGAGGCACTATATGGAATCTGCTTCATATGTTATTTCAATACCTTCAATTAGCATAACAAAAGAGTCTTCAAGAGCAGTGACACATTGAGTAGTTGGGAGTCTCCTCAGAAGATGGAAAGGAAATTCCCCTAACAAGCCCTTGAGATTTAACTTTGGCTATTAGATAGCCAAACCCTATCAACCGTCAAGGACATAAAGAGAGGGTGCCAAAGGGATTCTTTGTTCCCCCATATGGATCATTAAAAAGACTTTCTAGGAGCTCTGATGAATGCCACATTACACTGTGTAATTTTACATGGAGGCATCTCAAAAAGAGCATCTTGATACACAACTTGAATCGAAGTTGGGACAAAAGCCCAGGGATTGACATCACTAACAAGAAGGAATGGCTACTCAAAATCAATTGTTGTAGGATTTCTCAAAGTCAATTTTGAAATGAAAAGGCCACTATATAGAGGAAAATTTGACATTACTATACTTCATGATCTATCTTTATAGAAATAGGTGAATAGTCAAACTTCATTTCATGAGACTCAAGACGCACTATTGTAAATTTGATGCTCTGATATATGAAGATGTCGTGTGTCAGGAAGGCTATTCAGATGAGATTCGAGAGGGTGAAAAAAAACATGGCTATGAAGATCAACTAGGGAGTTGGTATGCCACTGGACAAATTTGGATTTTTTGTCAAATATGCATGTTTTTATTCCAGTTTTAGCAAAATTTTGTAGTTTTATAGAATTGGGCATATTATGTATCTTCGTTGAAACTAACACCTAGTTCCTTGGCGCTAGTGACATGGTATGAGGCATTAGTGTTTAACTCATGGGAGCTAGTGTCTAAGGGTTGATATTTTGTGTTGTTTAGGGATATTTTCTAAATGAATATGCAGGTTGCGACTGATTGTATTTTTGAGTGTATGAATGTATGTTAATATTGTGTTTTCTTACTTTTTTATGTTGTGGAGAGAGATATAGATTCAAGAGAGTTTTGTGAGGGCTGTACCACTCCCAGTAAATTGCTCTCAGGGGTTTTACTTTCTCACTGATGATAAGTAGGAGATATTATACCATGTTGACCCATGACACATTACTTCAGATTGGGGGACTATCACCCTACTAATATGCCTTTGTTTGCACCTATATATGGGGTGTGACGGATACTTGTACATTTTGGTTGCATACAAGCAAGATGATGGTGACATTAGTGAGTAGATTGTACTATGCAGGACTATTTTGGTTACCATCGTAGTTTGAGAGACTGGTATATGTGATTGTTTTCTATTATATGCCATTGTTTGCAGGCTATGACCTTTGTCTTATTTGATCACTAGTTGCTTTATTATGGCTGACTCAACCTTGATTGTCTTGAAAAATTATGAGCGATGTCTCATGTTTGAAACCACTTTTCGCGGTATATATTGTTTGCACACTTCCTTGTTACATTGTTTTCTCTTACATGTTTTCTCCTTTTTCTACTAACACATGTATATAACAAATTTGTTTGCATGTGCCCTGGTTTCTAACATGCACATCCCCTACCCCTACAGGGATACAATGTATCAAAACATCAGGTACTCTATTTTGGGCCACTTACTCATACCGACGACACATGCACCCCAAATAGGGGGCATACATTGGGTGAAAAAATCACCCCTACAGCAACTCAGAGCTATATAACAACATAATACAACACAAAATTAAGACATGTTACAATTACAACACTGGCTCGGAATCAGAATTGGGTCATAATCACAGCACACACGCTAGTGCCCAACCTTTTTCCTCCCAACTTGTGTCCTCCCATGGGCACTAATGTCCTAGAGGCACACACAATTAGCTTATCAGATCAACATAGTTCACATAAGCCTTCAAAGTATTTCGATAAGGCGTGTAGCGTAAAACTGAAGAGATGTTATTATTGTAACATATCTCTCAATATCCATGTAATAATCATAAAAACATGAGTTCTTCATTGGGGGGTAAGGTGATAGAAATCACCTACCAGAGACCAAGTCGGTGTGGAGCGATGGAAGCATGTGAAATGAAAGTAGCATGAGTGTGTGATCTAAACTGAATGTTATGTGGAATGGTGCCAATGATGGGTAATGAAATGGTGGGTAGAGAAGCGGCTGAGGGTTTTGGAAGCCAATGTGTAGTATCAGTATGATGTGGCAGATGAAATGGTGTATCGATGGATGGATGAGATAGAAAGTGCATATGAGCAACAACTTGTGGTGGCAGACAAATAATGACCTTAGTACTAAATGAGGTATACAAATCAACTGGAGTAACTGCATGCTTGTGTGGGAGTGGAGACATAGACCACTCACGAAAGAGAGAGCCACGGGAAATGACACCCTTCTCTTCTAATTGTTGTAAGTGATCATGAAGGGCACAACATTCACTATCATGATGACCATTGATATGATAAAAGTTGTAGTAAGGTATATCATGTTGGCATTACAAGTAATGAGTAGTATGATGCTGATTAGAATGCAAGTGAATCATTCACTTGTCAAGCAGGGATAGAAATACATCATGAGGTATAACATGATGAGAAAAAAGTAAAGGCTCCCATGAAGGAGCTGTAGGAGTATGAGGTGGCTCTTGATGTGGTGGAGAAGATAAAGAACACTTATGCAATGGAGAAGATTGTTTTTTATTTGCAAATTAGAGGAGATGGAGTCCTAATAGGATGTTGAATAGATGGAAGGTGATGAGAACTAGGTGACACAATAGTAGGACAATTGGGAGGAGGATCTAGAATATATGCAACAATGATATCTTGTTCTAAATCAATGACCTTATAGTATAAGAGTGTGAAAGATTCGCATGCATCATATTGGAAGCATTCCTTTAAAGTAGGAATCAAGCCATGAAAAAAGATGAATTACTTTTCTAGGTAAATGGGTTAGAATACTAACTGATGCATGCAAGCATTGAAACACAAAATATAATCAATGATATGTTTTTTTTTGCCTTGATGTAAGCCATGTAGATAAGCATATGTGACCTTAGGGCCATTCTTGAGTATAAAGCATTGCAAAAAGGCTTCTTCCATCTCACAATAGGTACTAATAGATCCAAAAGGTAAGTGAGTGTACCATTGGAGAGTGTCAGTAGTAAGGATATGGTGAAATGCTTTGAGCAATAGTCGATCATTAGAATATGAAGCCATAGCTAGACGATAATGTTTGAGATGCAAATATGGATTTCCAGTACCATCAAAGCATGTAAATGTAGGCATAATGAAATCCCTAGGAAATGTTGAATTGTGAATATTTTTGGAATAGGGTTGTAATGCAAATAATTGTTATAGATAGAAGCATAATAGGCCTTGATTTATAATGTGAGAGATTAGACCTGAGATTGTAAGTGGCCAAAAACATGCATGAGTGATAAGATTTCCTATGGAGGAATGGTAGAAGATGGAAATAGTGTATTGAGTGGTTGTAATTTTCCAATATAAGTGATCATAGGAATGTCAAGAGGAGACATAGAAGATTTCGATGCTAAGGGCACACTAGATATAGGTGCGTAAGAAGTAATAGGTGGTGAAGAACATGAAGTGTTTATAGAAGTGGTAGGACTAACATTAGAAACATCATCAAGTGATGAAGTGATAGAAGTAGATGAATCAAGCATGCTACTAGAGACAATCTCAGAAGAGTGAAAGCAGAGTGGGGGATTCACATTCAACAGTATGTAAAGAAGTAAAATCATGACTATCATGTGTCTCATCAAAATTGAACAAATATTTGGATGCAAGGATTTCATTAAGTGTATCATCAACATAGAATGAAGGTGGATGGGAACTAGTATACAATGCATCATGTGAAACATTTTTTGAAATAGGAGGAGTATGAGTTACAGCTATAGAATCATTTGAACTATTATGAGAAGTAGAATCATGCACATGTTTATTTTCCTCTTGTTTGTTAGCTAAAGCATTGCCATCAAGATTAAGCATGAAACTAAGAATGGCATAATTTAAGTTCTCATTAGAAAAAAATGAAGGTGGAGTATGGATGAATGAATAACAAGTTGTACATTGAGAAAATCTTGTCGGATCATCAACAATACTAATGGTGGAATTATCGAAGCTAGTAGGCACATTGTATTCACCAACTAAGAGTTTCCTTTGAGTATCATCTGGAAGAATAGCATAGCTATTTAGAGTGTGGAGTTTAGTTATGGTAGCCTCATCATAAATAGGATTAATCCTTACATGAGGCATGACTAGCCTATGAGGAGAAGAGTTATCCTTAGCCATTATGGTTTTTAGTGGATCCTAGCGAAATGCATTCTAAGCTACGGGTTCACCAAGATGGTTTAAAAAAACTGAATATTTTATTTAAATATAATTGCAAAGACTTGATATAAATGATATACAATGAAATATAAATGAGAAACAATTTATTCAATATTAACTATGAAAGGAAATGAGAGGGGTAAGGTACTTATTGATTAACTAAAAATGGGTAATTTATAAGTTAATTTATGTTAGTAACAACAATGTAACAATTGATATAAATGTAATGTAAATGCTAAATAATTTTATTTGATATTTTAAATGGAATGAAATAATGGAAATAAGAAGGGATAAGATACTAACTTGAAATTAACTTATCTCGATGTGTGCAAGACTAGGCAGAATGATGTGTGGAAAAGACAGGGACTGATGGTGCCACCTAGGAAATTACAGCAAACAGAGATCTGTCTAGACTAGGGCGATTGGGAGAAGATAGGGGTGCCCTGGTTTGTGATCTGGGTGCTTTGGTCTGTGAAAAATCTCAGGGTCTAACTCTAAAAGTGTCACAAGGTCTTTGCAACACCTGTGTCTTAGTCATTTGGTTGTCGCAATATCCTCACTAATGTCATTGTAGTTGTGTGATGAAGATCTACTTGCAAAAACCCATATAAAGCATTAAATTCCTAAAAAATAAAGATGCAAATGAAGGCGTCAAACTGACCTTGGCTTCCACAATGGTGGAATTATGACTAAGTGTTGCACTATATTCCAGATGTAATGTAGTTTTGTGTGTTTATGTGTGCAATTGTGTGCGTAGGGATCCCTAGCGTCAATGATGCAGAATTAGGGGGAAATTACTAGATGTAAGCTACAAATGGTGGATGGAATAGAATGAATACAACCCTTTCCCATATGTTTGTGTGATGCAGCTGTAGAAGATGCCCAAATTTAGTCCTTTTCCTTAGTAGATAGATAGATTTTGATAGTAAAATGTCATCCCATAATATGGTGAGTATGTTATGTTTATATAGGGATCTCTTGTCCAAATTTTTACACTAATGGTTTGAAAATGTCGACTAACACCCAGGGGATGTAATAACAAACTATAAAGACCAACCTTAAACTTTTAAATGTAAACCAAGTGTGACCAAAATTGGTGCACCCAAAAAGAGGATTGGGGCACTGACGGGTGCCCCAACACCTTTCCAGGTGCTTTAGTTAGACACTAAAGACGATACTTTTATTATGGGATGGGCCATTAGTGAATAATTTTATTACACAAGATCCATATTTAAAATAACATACTTGGGGGTATAAATGTAATAGTAAATGTGTAATTTTGTGACTACACTTATATTAATTTTGTGTATCCCGTAGTGATTCTAGACTAGAAAATATGATGAAACAGAAGCAGAAAATGTCACAATGAACCACAGAAAAATGCACCATAGGTGGAAATGGCTATACTGGGTCACCTAGAGAGGGACAAGGGCATCTAGGTACTAATTATAGGTTCTTGAGTCTATAGAAAATCTTGGGATTTAGTTCTGACAATGTCGCTAGAGTTTTGTACTTCTTCACATTTTTTCACTATAAGATCGCACAATAATCACCGGAGTTGTTATAAACCTGCAATGAAATAGACATCAAATCCTAAAATGAAAATATGTAAAATGAGGGGTTGGACTTTCCTTTATTGTCACAATGGTGAACTTATGACTCAGCATTGCACTACATCTCAGACCCAAAGTAGTTTTATGTGTTTGTGTGTGCAATAATGCTCCTTGGTCACCCTCATGCTAATGATGCCAAGATAGTGGTCGATAGCTATATAAAATGCAAATGTGTGGATGAAATAGAATGAAATCCCCTTCCTATGTAGTGTGTATGCAGAGTAATGTGCCCAAATGCAGTCCCTTTCTCTATGTAGATAGCTAGCCCTTGATAAGAATTGTCAGCCCATATAATGGTCTGTATGTTGTGTTTATATAGGGATCTCTTGTTCGAATTTCAACACTAATGACCTGACATGCTAACTAGTACCTCAGGAGATGAGAGCAAAAACTGAAAAGAATGACCTCAAATGTCAAAAATAAGATCAAACATAAAGAGGACATGGGTGCCCAGGATGGATAGGAATTCTTGACACTAGTGTTAAGTCCTAGGTGCTAGTGTCCAGAGACAAGTGACGACAAATGAGTGAGTACTGATAGAAAGAGATCTTTGCAACCTAACTAGAACTGTGTATGTGAGTGACAAGTGTAAAAGATTAAAGCAATAGAGACCAACAAGACAAACAAATGGACTATGGGATGGGTCATTAGTGAATATTTTTCTTACGCAAGATCCATATATATAACAACATTAATTAGTGGTATAATAAATAGTAGCAAGTGTGTGATTTTGTGTCTACAACAATAATGGAAGTTCATGGAGGAGAGAATATGAGAGGATAAGAGAGATCACAAGGAATACAAATGTGGACGTAGAAAAATAAGGAGAATCAATATCTTATTGTAAAACAATACAAGAATGGGGAGTAGAGAGAAATTAATACATGTATATATTAGTCATGACTATGGGTTAAATTTTATGGCCGTTTAAAAAAAATTTAGAAATAAATGGTATGTATGAATTGCACATTTCAAATACGACCATCATTTTTATACTATTTTATATACAAACTATATAAATAAATATTTAAAAATTCAAATAAGCATAGATTAATTTTCTATATATTTTATTAGTAGGGTAAAATAACATTTATTTATATTTTTTGAAGGTTGATATTGAAAAATTACCATCCCCTATATAATGTTTTACAGGAATAGGAAGGTGTCAAATTTATCCTAGATATATGTATGATAGTGGTGTGCATGTCCTGAGAGCTTAGTGTGGAGGCATGACATGTCATCATAGTCAAAATTCACATCTTCTCTCTACATTGTGGATGAACCACAATGACCCATGCCTGAGGGGGAAAGCCTTGAGCCATTGACCCTAATGTCCACATTCTTTGTTCCCTTGGAGGCTTTGTTGATTTTCCCTCACCAATGTCTAGCGATGAATGTGCATGCCAAAATTCCTGTTAGAAAGCATTATTGTTCGCAGTATGCACATGCCTAGTTAAGGAGGAAAGATAATGGAACTTTGTAGGGTATCGAGGGACCACGATGATACATGCCTATGAGTGCAAGACTTGATCCATTAACCTTGACATCCACATTCCCTCTGCCCTTGGAGGTTCCACAAAGCCTCCTTCACCATCACTTTCACATAGGAAGCTTGCATATGTTTGAGTTCGACACACTTTTTCCCTTTCCTGCCATGCTCTCTTACTCATCTTTATCATTCATCTTACCCTCTCATTTAAGAGTCTACAAAACATTAACAAAATTAACTATCATTATCATTGGAGATGTGGATGGCTAGGCCCTTGAGTTGACACTCATAATATACCATATTTTTTATTTTTGTTCACCTTTTTTTACATTGAAATTGAAACATTTTCTCAACAATATGAGGACATCATAAATCGTGATTTTCTTAATTGAAAAGAAATTATGAAACTATTTTTCTTCAATAAATCATGATTTTCTTGATTGAAAAGGAACACCCAAACCAAAGAAATTTTATTTTACTTTTATTATCTTTAAAGGCATTTGACTTGTTAGAGTGGGTATTTATCTTAACTCATATTCACCTAGGTACTTTATACCTTTATTGTATTTATCCTCACCCACTTATGTGAGTGGATATTTCTTTTATCTTATTTAGATATTAGGAAGATATTATCTATCTATTAGGTATAGTTCTTTCCTTGATTTATGACTTGATCTATGACATTGACTAGTTCTTAGATTGATCTTCCTTTCCTATATAAGCAAGGCCCATTCTCATTGTATACATGAGAGTTCTATAAAAATATATGATATTTCTGTTCTTTGTTTGCAAACTCTTTTGTAAAGTTATTCTGGTGAATTTCTTTCAGCTTATCAAATGTGGTGTGTTATGATCATCTGAGATCTTCATGGCTTGGAACGATCTTCTTATTATTTCTTTCATGGTATCAGAGTGATAGATAATGTAGACATACATCTGTAAGTTTTCCTTTACAAGCAAGGGTTTATTATTTTCATGTATTCAAAATTTGTTAGCACTTTTCTGCAGCATGCATTTTTATGCAAAACAAAGTGTGTCATTAGATTTGGAAGGTGCCAAAACCCTAGAATCTACTGTAAACTTGACCATGTTCTGAGACAATCAAATCCGGCCATTTTAAAGGGTTTTTTGGCACATTTCTCAAAAATCCATACAATTATGTATAGACAATTTTTTTGACACAAATTATATCATCGTTTTGGATTTCTCTCCATTTTTTGATACAGGTGCCTAAAAAAGATATATTTGCAGTCTAAGTTTGTATTAACAATTGTACTTTCTGGGTGCATTCTTTTATCCATTGGATATAAGCATGTACCTTCAGGATGTATTTTTTACCCTTTGGATATTCCTATTTTGGATGTAGTATTTTATCCATTGGATGCAGATCTATACTTTCTGGGTGCATTCTTTTATCCATTAGATATAGGTGTGTACCTTCTGGATGCATTCTTTTACCCTCTAGACATTTATGTTTTGGATGTAGTCTTTTATCCACTGGATGCAGATCTAAATCCTCTGGGTGCATTATTTTATCCATTGGATATATGTGTGTACCTTTTGGATGCATTCTTTTACCCTATGAATATTTTTTTTGGGGATGTTATCTTTTATCCGTTAGACGCATATTTGTACCTTATGTTTGCATTCTTTTATTCATTGGATATCGACGTGCACCCTCTGGATGCAATGATTTACCCTCTGGACATTTAGGATTTGAGCGTAATATTTTATCCTTTGGTCACAAGTCTATATCATGTGGATGCACTTTTTTACCCTCTGGAAATTTGGGTGTCACATGTACCTTTTAAAAAAAAGAAAAAAATCAACATTAAAATATTAATTTTAATAGCCAAACCTTCTAGAGCTCATAACTTTTGATCCATAGCTCAGATTAAGGTGATATTTTTTTTTTGAAATTGTGTATTTTTTTGAGATCTATGCATTGGTGACATTTTTACATATATTTCAAATGTAAAATGTACTTTTACTCATTGTAATATTTACATGCACTCAATTATAAAGTGCCAAATTTGGGGGGTGTTATAATCACTTATGGACGTAATTTCGGTTGAGCCCGACGTCCTAAACTCTTGGGTGTTGCATTCTTGTATCTATCATGGATTCTGAGAATGATATACTTTTATCTGAAATGTGTGGACTTCAGGAGGATATGGCCAAATTTGTGGAACAAAATAGAACACTTAAAAAAAAAAGTCTCTTCTTCATAACCTCATTTATGAGAAGGATACACTAATAAACTCCCTACAATAGACACTTTCTCGCTTACAATATTGACCTCATATTTTGGACATTCATATCCATACTCATAATCCACTTACAATTATTACTCATGTAATCACTGACCTTGATCTGTCATTTTTTGAGTCTGCTCCTACTCCTAATGCTCCTAAGCCTATTAGGCTTGTTACTGCATGTGCTTTTATGTATGTGCCTATTGCAGTTACACACTCTGAGTATCCCACATTAGCTCCTTCTCGCATGCATGACTCTTTTGAGAAGTATTCCACTGCATCTAGTTCTCGTATGCTCCGTTCTATGGGTTTCACTAACAAAGGTATTGGCAGACATTCACAGGGCATTACTTCTCCTATTCCACATGTTAAGTGGAATTCTTGCCATGACATTGGTTTTCGAGAAGGTACTTCATTGGGATCACACATTAACAAAGCTCATATTTTTGTTCGCTTAACTCTTTCTGAGGATCATGAGCTACACATGAGTTCCGCACTTTCACTCAAGCTTGAGAAACCTGAGATTTCAGCTGTCAAACATGATCAACCTAACACACATTCTAATGTTCCTTTACATGAACCCATTGTGCATTTTGTACCAAGTCATATGCAGGCATCTTCTTGATCCATTCATGTTGATTTGGGGTGGATATCTGATCACTCGTGGCAACAACATATGTATTTGTTAAGAGGACGCTATAGGCATGTCTCCTCCACTATTCGGCCTCTTGCTCCACTTTCTACACCTTCTGCATTGTAATGCTCCTCGTTTTGAGCATTTTTAACAGGTGTAGTATATATCTCTTATTTTTTGAGAGATTTTATATATGTATTTTCGACATTTTTTGGCATGTTAATAGTCTCTCTTGTGGGGGAGCTATTCTAGTGAAGCCTAGTGTTAGTTTTTAATGTTCGAGTGGTTGTTTTGATAACTCATATAGATTTGTAGTGTCATTCCACCCATTCAGCAGTATGGGAGGGTGTGGTGTTGATCTTTCTTCTTTGGGTTTTGTGTCCTTTCCTTGTTACCTTGGCTTTTCTTGGATTGTGGCACTCTTATTTCTTTGGATCTTGTGTCCTTGCCTTGTTGTCTTGGTTATTGTTCTTGGATCATGGCACACCTATTTGTAGCAGTTGATCGAATTATGTTTGGTGTTTTTTTACACTTTTAACATCACTCCATTGACTGTCTCCTTGTATGAAGCTATTTTGGTGAAGCCCAGTGTTAATTTTTTTAGTTTTATGATCAAGCAGTGGATTCAGACCACAATGCACACCAAACTTCTTCATAATTATACGAGTTTTTGAGTTGAGCTTCTTGGGATTCCTTATAGTGGGTTTTTCTCTCTTTCTCTATGTTGTTATTATTGGTTTTGGGTACCTTGTGGTGTCCCCTTTTTCTAGTTATTGTACATGAATACCTCATCAGGCCTAGTTGTCGGGACTCATATTGTGGATATGCCACTTTTATTTTGGACCCCTAGCTTTACTTGAGGGGGGGTGTTAGAGTATGTATTTACCTTAGCTCATGTTCGCCTAGGTACTTTATTTACCTTTATTGTATCCATCCTCGACCACTTATGTGTGTGGATATTTCTTTTATCTTATTTAGATATTAGGAAGATATTTATTTGTTAGGTATAGTTCTTTCCTTCATTTATGGTTTGATCTATGACATTGAGTGGTTCTTAGATTGATCTTCCTTACCTATATAAGCAAGGCCCATTCTCATTGTATATATGAGAGTTCCATAATAATATATGATATTATTGTTCTTTGTTTGCAAAATCTTTTTTAAAGTTACTCTTGTGAATTTCTTTCAGTGTATCAAATGTGGTGTGCTATGATCATCTGATATCTTTACGGCTTGGAACGATCTTCTTATCATTCCTTTCATTGTACATCACCATAAAAAATAATGTATTATTTTAGTGGGTCCATTTATTGCAATGTTTCTAGATGAGAGATGATGTTAATGACTATTCCTACCCAAATAATATGTGTAAGCTATGCTCCACTTAATATCCATGGTATGTGCTCCACTTCATCATCTCAATTTGGCTCAAATTATTCACTTGTGCTATGAGACAACAAGGTTTCCCGTGGCTATCCTGGTGACAGAATAATGTGTGCACATTATATGCCCCCATGCATGCCCCATCCATACATGCATGCGTAGGCCCCACTAGTTATGGTATACACATATTTCGAGAATCATTAAAATAAATATAAATGAAATCAAATGGTGGTATGTGGCAGGTGCTAGGTGGATTGGTAGGCCTATGCACTTGTATGTGACAGGTTGCAAGTTCAAATTATATATATTTTATGGTATACACACTGTGTATACCACAAAACCAAAAAAATATAACTGTTGAGTTTTGTGTATACCACACACCAAATTTGTGTCCACTTGCGCATGTATGAATGTATTCCCATCATAGGGGTCATGTGATTTTGTTGCTAGGTTATCCGACTCCAACAAGGTTCGCGTTGGTAAACAAATGATTAGACATGGTTTGGACCAAAACATTATTAGGTAGTAGAGGAACACAGTTGGGATAGGGAGGATTCTCCATTCTATTGGATCAATCAACATCCGTCAACGCCTCTGTAGGATGATCGAGGAACTTCTGGGGATGAATAGATTATATCTTCAATTCCTCTAGTAGGGGATCCTACATTACTGGTGACTACGACAATGTTTTGAACTGCAACTAACAACAAGAGAAAAATGCCTTCCATAAAAAACACAACGACGATTGCAAAGATGACTAGTTATCACGTGGATGAAAATGATTATATCGAACATCAACAACCAAAACCATTGTGTTGTTTATGTCCCTGACACTTTTCAAAAATAGCTATGTTCATCTAACTTATATCAAAACTAACAATTACACACGAGTCATGCAATGGAGACAATGATAGGAATACGTTGAATAAGTTAAACTTAAAGGAGTGAAACATTGCAGGAGGAAGATAAGTGGTGAAGAAAGGTATTGATGTAGGAGTCCAATCGTGGGGAAAATGCTAGGGGGATCTAGATAATTTATCCTTATAAGTTCTATTATCTTTACTTTCCATGACATGCCTATTAATTCTGCACTAGTTGCACTAGATTTTCTTTCCAAGGATATCTCTGCAATACAAGAACTATACAAACACAAGAACTAAGAATTGCAGTGAATATATGGTTGACCTATTAATAAATTTGGCACCTGCTAAAGAATTGTAATGTACATATGGATAAAATATAAATAAACATTTGTGATTCCTTACATTATTTGTTAAAGTTTTTAAAATTGTTGCTTGGATCAAATTTCCTATCAGCTCATAGATTCTTCAATCTTAACTCGGTGGTAATTTGTGTTGGCTCTATTTCTGTGCAATAAGTTAGGGTATTTAATGAAGTTACATATGCATTAATTGAAATCTTGTGGTGGATTCTTCTAGTTCTGGTCACTTGTACATGATTTAACTCTATGCTAACATCATGCTTGTAAGATCTATGATTATGGGGGCTCTTATTCTTCTATTCTTTAGCTATTGTGACCATAAAACAATCTTTGCGATCTACAGGTCTGCAAATGCATCTGCCTTCTCCCATATGGATGGAAAAAAATTTGGTTCGCCTTTCCCATGAATGGATGTTTGTTAGATGTTTTAGTTGCAAGTGCCTAGGTGGTTTTGTATACAAAATGTGGAAGCATGCAAAGGCATTTTAACTGTTTGCATTTTTTTATACAAAATGTGGAAGCAAGGAAAGGCATTTGAATTGTTTGTAGTTTTGTAAACAAAATGTGGAAGCATGCAAAGGAATTTGAACTATTAAACATGTCCCAACAAAACTAATTCAACCCTACAGTTATAAAGAAGAGCCCCAATGCTATTTCTCCTCTTATGTTTATTTTACAATGCAACATCTTATTTGCAGCCAACAAAAATCATCACCATCTTTTCAAAGCAGTCACACTCTTTCACCAACTGCAACCAATAGTTTTCCAAGTTTTTTATATGTTCGAGCTTGCTAGCATAGTCCTAGCCTGTGCCAAAAAAGGAGTATTGAAACAGGGTGTGCATGTCCACCAAATCATTATGGACAAGGGATGTTTGTCAAATGTTTTAGTTATGAGTTCCCAAGAAGATATGTATGCACAATGTTCAACAAAATTCCTAAAGGTATGTGGTCTCATGGATTACAATTATTGCAGGGTATGCCAAAAAAAGGTTTGTTAAAAAAGACTTTTTTTCCTTTTTTTATTAATAAATAACATTAATAAATGTCATAAAAAAATTAGTTTAGGATTCTCATAATTTAATTAAATCTTTTCAAACATTTTATGTGCCTTTACCATGTTTCATATGGTTCTCTCTTAATATTTCATGTGCCTTTAACATGCTTCCTATGTTTGTACAAATTTTAAGAGCTGTAATTTTTTCCGCTTGAAAATGTGAGTGATGTTGCTGATTGTAACATCTCTTACAAAAGTGAAAAGTTGTATATTTATCCTCCTAGAATTTAAATAATGATAGAGATTCAAGATTGTAAATATTGCTCGCATACATTTCAAGCTTCAATTAATGACTACAACTCATTTTGCATATATATTTCCTTTATCAAATAAAATTGACTCTTGAAGTTAACCTTTTCATGTGTTGCAGACTTGGAGCTGAATTGGGATATACCACGTGTGTTTTGGTTGAAGCCATGGTAGTGGTAGGTATGACCTCTTTTGCCTTTCGGTTTCTCATGGCATAAACAATAGCTTGAGACAACATGATGATTCGTCTACTGAATCTCTCTTCTTTCTTAATTACACAAGCTTTGTAACCATTTGAAGTATTTTTTCCTTAATCATTTTGCTTGCTTAAGTATTGTACAATTATTCTTCTTAGTTGGAAACATTTCATGGTGAATAGCAGCCCTACGCTTCTTTGCATCTTCTTAGATAAATGTGTGAAGTGATTTTTGATCTGGCATACTTTTCAACCATTTCTCTATTAAATGTATTTTGCAAACAGATTTAAACTTTTATGACAACCCTTCTATAATTTTATAATTTGTTATTGTTATCAATGTAATTGGTGTTTCAATTTTTGGACTTCACTCTTAACTTTAGTTATTTGTCTAAATTTAAAATCTCCCATGCTAATAATTGAACTCTTCATGTAGCAGACACGGCGAGGAGATTCCCTCTGCAATGGCTCGGTCAATATTTTTCTTAGTAACAATTGCAGTGACAACATTTACTAGACACAACTCCAATTCATACCACTATCTACTTCTTCAAAACGAACCTTGCCTGCTTTTTGTAGTCATCTATATTGCAAAAAAATCATTCTTTTTTGTATACATACAAATACTTCACTTATTTGTGACTTAAAATTATTTAATTTTAGATATATTGATAAAGACATTCATTTGTTAAAGACTATTGTGCACTTCAAACCATTTTCCACTTTCCTATGACTTAATCCAATTCTACATATAAGTACTTGTCCACACTAGGAAATACAGAAAGTATATTCCTATATCAATTTCATATCAATCAATTCATCATCATGTTTCTCAAAGTGCCCTTCTATTATAGGACACACTAAAGTCTCCTCCAACAGAGAACAAAACCATGAGAAAGGCATCTACAATTGGTGTTTCCGTAGTCGCTCTTTTCTATATGTCTGTGGGATGTGCTGGATATGAAGCATTTGGTAAGGATGCACCTGAAAACCTTTTAATAGGCTTTGGATTCTACAATCCTTTCTCATTGGTTGACATAGCTAACATTTGTATCATAATCCACTTGGTGGGAGCTTATCAGGTATCTTTGAAATACCCAAAATCCCTTAGTGCTACAATTTTTTAAGGCTTGTTAAGTACCAATTTTCTATACCAATTCATAGTACTCATCAAGCTAATCAAGTTCCATTAAACAAAGTTGGGTGCCTAGCTGAAATCAAAAGTATGAAGTTACGGTTTTCATCACCAAGTTGTAGGACTTGAGCTAACCAATTTCTTCAAGGAAAATTGGGTGCCTTTTTGAAACCCATATTTTGACTAAGAATATATATCCACAAATATGAAGTTATGGTATCTTTTCACATTGTAAGACTTGAGCTAACCAAATTTCATTAAGGAAAAGTGGGTACCTTGCTGAAAGTTTAGATTGGTCTTTTGGTTAAGAACCCATGTCCACATAGTGCTAGAAGTTTATTAGGATTTTTGAGCACCAATTTTTATTACCAAGTTGTAATAACTACAAGTTTTTTAGGCTTTTTGAGAACCAAATTTCAATACCAAGTTGGTTAGTTGTATGGCTTATTGAGTCAAATTTTTTTTTTGAAGAGTGCCTCGCTGAAACCCCAGATGGGTCTTGTTGGAGCTCAAAATTACACCCTCCCCAAAGTCATAGACAACTTGGAATTTTGAGGCAACATGGGACTATCTCTTAGTTGTGGGACCTGCGAACTGAGACAGACCTCCGGAGAAGGCTGGCTTCCTCTACTTGATCCTAACGCTAACACTACTCCTAGGTATTGAAATGTAATATTTAGCTCTACTCTAACTTTCCAAGGGACCAGGGTGAGAAGGAGATGTATAAAACATAAACCTAAACTAAGAGGGGTGGCGATAGCACCAGGAAAAGGGTCTATCACTCTCCATGAGCGGAAGAAAAGAAGAAAACGTGGGTGAGAGGGCGAAAGAAATGCAACACAGAAAAGAACCACATAGATATAGATTTCTTCGCATTCACAACACATGAAGATGGACCCTGCAAATGAAGGGAATGCACAACATGCCAAGAAATGCAAACAAAGAGGCAAGTAGACATAAACCACGAGACCATGGCATAGAGGTAGCCACAAATATGATTTTATTACGTAAGGGATGCACATTCGATTACACTCATGGCAGAAGGTGAAAATACATTTCAAAGACCAAGTTGAAGGTTCAAAACCCATCACAAGTCGGCCACCATTTTGGCATGGTGTCATTACAACAAAGAGGGATCTATATTTATGAGCAGAGCTTTACAATTTATAGAAGGAGAGAAGAGAAGGAGAAAAAAGAGGGAAAACGGTTTTCAAATCAAACCACCAACAAATTTCATTGAATTCTCTGTGAAAACTGGGCACATCTGATTATCCACTGTAACATGTCATTTTCCTTGTTGGAGAAAAGATGGGCACCCATACTGCATTAAATGTTGGTAGCTGCACCGCCTAGAATAGTAGATTTTATGTGTTGAGGAGGTCTTCCACCTTTATGCATATCTATCCTCACTTTAAATTAAGAAACCCAGTTTCTATTGCATAGAGGATGTTGAGACATTTCCATTGATATAAAGTTTACAAAGATTGGATCATCCAATAAAAAGTTATGGCAATTTTAGTCTCTAGAGGAAAATTGTCATTTTCTTTTGATATGTGGCTTTCTTCTTTTAGTCTTGTGCGGCTTGTCTTCGGCGGGTTTTCCTTATGTTCTGCGGCATTACTAACGCCTTTCCAATTTGACGGATAACAATATAAATGCAAAATATGTATCTTCTTGCACTTCCTTGAAAGAAAATTTATAGTAATGCTTCATTGAGGGAATTATCCAACATTGCCTTTTGATGCAATTTCATCTCCTTTGTTAGGAGGTTTTCCTTAATTTTTAATGTTTTAATATCTTTTATCGGGAGTTAATAAAATTCTCACGGAGTTTAAGCAATTTCAATCAAATTACTTATATCAAGCAGATTCATTTTAAAATAAGTAAAAATTGTGTTTAAAATAGCTTGTACAAATATATTAAAGGTATATACACATTTAAGTTGTTTATTATATGCATGCCCACACACTTAAGATTTCGGGCAAATCATGGTGTAATAAACTAAACAGAGAAGTAGAATATACTAGAGATTTAAATGGTAAAACCATCTTGACATAAAATTCTTTGGTGTAAAAAATTTAACCAGAAAATCTTGATAATTGTATTGACTTCAGACCAATTTTACAAATCTTGATTGTGCCCTCGGTGATTTTGACGGGATGGATGCCCCTTACCCGTAGCTTAGCGGAAGGTGTTCCTTGGTTTAGTTTCTTCATTTGCTTTGCATTGTTGGATCTATATGCTTCCAATACAATGATGTAAAGCATTTAAATAATACTTACCATTTGAGAAACAAACGTCACCCTCTCTTATATGCCACCCTATCGGCGTTCCCATTGCACACTTTCAGTGCAATTGCTAGTACTAAATTTCTTCAACACCACTTGAAATCTTTTTAGGATTTCCTTACAGATAATTAAAGAGCAAATTTCCCCTTTAAATTGTAAAAAATGACAGCCACAATACATATCCCAAATGAACAAAAATACCTTAAATGCTCCAAACAAGGAACACCACTCTCCTACAACAATTTCTTAAATTGAATGAACGGAAAAATAAAAAAATAAAAACAATCGAAGTGCCCTTGTTCTATTGATGATGTTGTTAGGCTTTCAATGAGTCCAACGAGGATCAAGTCTTGCCAAGTGCAAACCCTGAAGATACTCGACACAAAGAGTCAAAATGTTTGAGACCAAGATTGTGTCCTAAATGACTTTAACGACGTGGATGCCCCTTACTCGTAACTGCTTAATCTAAAGGTGATCACTAGTTTAGTAAAGTTCCATTAAAGAGCATTTCCACAACATAAAGTTCCATTAAATAGGGTTTCCACAACATAGAACCACTCCGCAACATAAGTTCCATTAAAGAGCGTTTCCACAGGGGCGGTCGGGTATGGGCAAGCATACGAGGCATGAATTAAATTTGACAGCCGTTTAGACGTTTTTGTGATTTTAGCTGTAAAATACTTTCAGATTTTTTAGATAACCATCACACGTTATTTGTATATTTAAAATGTGACCATCATTTTTTATATATAAATTAGTTTAATATATAATAAATATAGTTAAATAAACATAGAATAATCTTTTATATATTTTATTAGTACTGGTATAAATAATATTTGTTTGTATCTTTGAAGGGCAGTAGTACAAAATTACAGTCACACAAAAATTGTTTGACAGGTATATGTAGCCGTCAAATTTAGAGCTGAAATAGGAGCTTCCCATTTTGGAAACAATTCTTCTATTTTCCTGTAACTGACATCAGAATTTTTCAATAAACCCTTCCTTCAACTCTGTTGGTTTTGTGCCCTCAACGTAACAACCCTATATCCCTGGTTAGTAATATTTCGCACTCCGCGTCAAATTCTAGCTCTTCTCGCTATTTCTTTTCCTGATCCGACTTCAAAATACTGAAACTGATTAAGGGGTTTTCTCCAAGAGTTGAGGATATGTAGAAGACCACGGTTCGAAACACCGGACCCTCTTCGGAATGTTATTCGATAGAAACCCTCCTCGTGAGTTGTAGAAGTATGAGCTGATCGAACAAGGAGAAATGAAAGGCATGAGGTAGGTAGGAGCTTTACTTTCCTTATATATTTCTACTGATCAGCGACATCAAATTCGTAGCGCTGCAGATATTTTTGTCTCGTCTCTTCCAAATCTGTAAGCACAAATAAGTGTTTTTGCCTTTGTATATCACATTTTGAAAGTTGTGGTGAATGCCGAACACAAATATCAAATTGGTTGGGATGCAACTTCTTTTTGGAGGGAAAATTCTTCATTTCTATTTTTATATTTCACCTCTTCTGCGAAGTTCGCCCTCTTCAGAAAGTGTTGCTGATTTTGTAGCCTCCATTTCTCACATCTTCGTCTTGTTTGGAAGTAAGGCTAGCAGAGTGTAGCAACGGAATTTATTTGTGGGCTGAGACCCGAGGGCATGGCACCCTTGCAAGACCATCTTAGCGCTTTGACAGACCCTATCTTATGTTTAATCCTTTCTCTCATGGAACTCAAATTTGCGAGTCAGGTGTTCTGTCCTCAGCAAGAGATGGAAATATCTTTACACCTATCTCCCTCGACCGGTATGTGTTACATCTAAACTGTTGCCTTCTTCTCACGATGAGCTAGATAGAAACCGGATAATTGAAGACATCATTTCTAATGTGCTGCTCAGCCATAGTGGTGATTTAAAGGGTTTCAGCTTGGATGAAAATTTCCACAAATGGAAAGTGTGCCCCATTAAACTATGCAAATGGGTGCGATACGCTGCATTGCACAATGTACAACACCTTTCTCTGGCCCAGTTGGTCCAATATAATCCTATATTACCTTTGGACACATTCAATTGTGAGGTTCTCAAATCGCTTTCCGTGTTACACTAAAACATTTATACTCCCCCAGATTTCTCAGGTTTCAGATACCTCACTCACTGTTACTTCTTCTCTGTAAATGTTGCAGACCCGGCCTCGTTAGTGTACTTCATATCAAAGTGCCCTGTTCTACGTCATCTTTACTTAAAGGATTGTGTCCTACACAGAGACCTCGGAAAACTTACCATCTCTGCTCCAAATCTTCAGTCTTTCAGATTAGTTGATCATGGCGATTGGGACAGAGAAGATGTAGTAGTTGGAACTTTAACACTCAATTGCCCTAATCTGTTGCATTTCACTTTAAATTTGTCTTTCCCAAAACTATGTGTCAAATGTAATACAATCTTGTTACATGAATTTTCAAATAGACTTGTAAGTGCTGACCTGACAAGCAATGGAGATTTGATAGAATTAGAGATCTTTATGTGGGAAGAAGAGAGTGAAGATTTTGCAACCAGATTTGTTGATATAGTTGGGGGTTTCCAAACATTGAAACAACTCAAGCTCTTCAGCCGGACATGTATTCAAAGTAATAAGTTTCCTCTTATTACCAGACTTCTACAGCGGCTTCCAGGTCTTGAAATTCTGTCTTTCACTAGGCGTCCAGGTCTTGGAGCTGTGTCTTTCACTAAACATTTTCCAAAGGTAATAAGTCCCGCCATGAATCTGTTTTCACTGTTAGTGTTATGTATAAAATAAAATATCTCTTATGGTAAATGTTTTGTCTCAGTTTTTGTTTGATTGCTGATTTGACATAGACTATACATTATTTTATTTACTGGTTTTAAATTTCGTCAATCATATTACAATTTTGACCATATAGTGATATGCAGAGAGATCAAAGACCAAAGTCGAGCCTTGAAAATGTTGCACTTGCTGTCGTATATGTTGAAATTGAAGATTATTCAGCGAGAGAAATTTTATTGTTGGATTTTCTACTCAAAAGCATCCCTTCACTGAAAATAATGACAATTGAAACCCCTAGTGCTACAGGTGATAAGAAGTACATTGATTTTTTACATAACCTCTTGCATTTACCAAGAGCTTCACCCAGTGCAAAGATTAAAGTTTCTCATCACGGAGGTCTTGAAAGGTAGTCTTGACACTTACCTAATTGAAGAGCAAGTTGGAAAAAAGGACACACTTCCTTATCTGGTTATACTTATAGAGAGTGCATGTAATCAACATAAATGTGTGGATGTTGGTTCCCAAGGAACTGTACCTCCTCCTCCCACTGCTTCAGCATAAGATGCAAAGAAAAAGAGTGAAAAGAAGACTTACAAGTTCAAGAAGATTGAAGACTTCCATCCAAAGAAGTCTTAACCTTGTCTGGCTGCACTTATTAGACTATTTTTTGTATAATTATGTCTCTTGTTGAGGGCTTAAGTTTCTAAGACTTGTCCGGACTCTTCCAGCGATCAGATTTCAATTCTTATCATGTTTAGGATTATTGCCATGTTGTTGTAAGATATGATCAACTGATATACTGTTTATGATACAGTATCTTTTCTCAATTAATCGTCTACTAAAATTCTATACACTGAAATTTTAATATTAATAACAAAAATAGTTATATTGCAGTCATGTTAGATGTAAACGTGTTTCTTCAATTTACGCATGTTATATATTCTCTACTTCTGGTTTCGACGCCTTTCACCTTTACTTGTCTCATGTTTCTCTTCGGTGAAGCTTTGCTTGGGGTGCATTATCTCTGGTACGACTGGATGCTTTCTTGGGACTGCATCTGATTGTTGAGTGGGTGGCAGCCGTTCTTGCTGTCGGTGAAGGGGTGGTTGCCCCTTCTCCTGTTTCATGTCTGTTCTTGGATGGCCCAGTGCGCAGGGTCCATACATGATCTCTGGTTTGTGTTGGAGCCAGTTCCTGGTGCTGGTTGCTTCATGTAATGCTTGCAGCTTGTATTGTTAAACCTTTGATGAGCATGATTCATTGTGTGATTGGCTGGTGTTAGGCAACACTTTTAGGCCTGGCTCTTTTTTTCCCTGTTTCTGGGTAACTTGTTTGGGTCCGTCTGATGGCTACAAGCCTGGTTGCACCAGTTTCAGATGTGTATGTATGGGCGGCTCGTGTTGTGTTTGGCTAAACCTCACGCAGGCCAGACTCATGTTTGACTGAGGTGAAATATTGGGAGGCTCGGGGACTCCAGGTTTACTCTTCGGTGAGCCAGATTCATGTGATGTTTTGTTGTTCCTGCTGATTTCTGCAGGGATCCCTTTTTAAAACAGGCTTATTGGGTTGGTTGACAGGCGGGGGATGCTCTGCGAGCCTGACTCACGTGCTGGATTGTTGTTTTTCCTTGTCCAGCTGGCTGCTATTTCGTTGACCCATGTTGACTCAAGTTGGAAATTGGTCTTTTCAGTATTGAGTTGGCTTTATGTTGAACTATGATCTATGTACTGTTCTACTTCTATGTGAGCTTGCTGGTTGTGTGCTTCTATGAGGCTGATGATTGTATTGTCTCTTGTTTGTTGGTGTCATCTGTTATTGGGCTTGGAGGCTCACGCTGACTGCTTGCTGACCCTTGTTGTAGGTTTGTTTGTTTGATCAATCCTTATAAGCTCTATGGTTTATCCTTTGTGCTGGGTTTTCTGGTGTTGTAAGAGGGAGGGGGACCCTCTCAAAAGTTCAAAACCCCTTATTTTACCCAATAATAATTAAAAAAAGCTATCTTCTGAACTGTATGAAGCCAGAAGAATAAGACCACATCATAAGCATAAATAATCATTCTATAAATAACATACTACGTTAGAAACAAACCTATCTAAATCATGGTCTCCACATTCATTAAGTGTTGCAAACACTGCCATAACAGGCAACAAGGGCTTCTAAATACTGGCATGAAATTGCAATAACATGTATGTGAACCCAGAAATTTGTTTTATGCTTTCCTGTGTATCATCTGAACTGTATGAAGTGTTGAGCTCAACCAACAAAATAATACCTCAACATATAGTTCTAGAGGGACACTTTGTTTAGCTCTCTCTTCAAACCTTAAGAGGAACACCGATGAAGCCAAATAATCAGTTCAGATATATGAAATTGATACAGACCAATCTTATATTGTAAGTAGATCCTTCTAAATTTCTGATTCAAACTTATGTAAGTTTGCAACAAATAATTTCAAGTGAAGCTACAAATAACACTTATGAAGTTATGGTGTTAAAATACTGGACAGGATTACTCTCTACTATCAATTTGTTTTGTGCCGCAGCTTCGTTTAAGCAGCAAGGTTGAATTTATAGTGCTAAAGCCTTTTTTCCCCCCAAAAGTGGATTTTCAGGTACTACTTTTGATTACAAACTCCCATTCTTTAGAAAGTCATGCCTCTTCTAAAAATGTAAGCTCAGAATAAGTGCTGTGACTTTGTAGCTAACATTTCTCACATTGTAGTGAATCAAGAAAAGCAAGATCAAATTGATTGGGCTGCAATTTGTTTTTTGAGGAGGGTAAATTTTTCATTGCTAATTTTGATTAGAAACTCCTCTACTCTGGCAAAATTCACCCTGTAATAAAACAAATGCGAGTATAAAACCAAATGCATCTGATTTTGTATCTCACATTTCTCACTTCCTCTTCTTGTCCAAAAAAAAAGGTTAGCCCACCGTAGCATGCAAATAAATTTTGGCTGAGAACATGCCACCCTTGGAAGACTGTCTTGGCTCTTTCCCATACTTCATCTTATGTTTAATTCTTTTCCTTGTGGAAGGAACTCTGATTAACAGTCAGATATTCTGTCATCAGCAAGAGATGGAAATATATTGACAGCAATCTACCTCAACTGAATTTGATCCCAATGAAATGTTTATTTCTAATGCTGAGAAGCCAGAAAGCAAATGCATAATTGAAGACATCATTTTGATTGTGCTGCTCAGTCAGGGTGGCAATTTAAAGGGTTTTATCTTGGACTAGAGAAATTTCAGTGAGTGGGATGTGTGCCTTGTTATAATATGCAAGTAGGTGGGGAGAGTTGCATTACATAATGTACTGCACCTTTATCTGGCCCAATACACCCAAGATGGTCCTAAATTCCTTTCAGACACATTTAATTTTAAGGATTTCAAATCACATTTTGTGTCGCTCTTTAGTATTGATATTCCACCAGTTTTCTTGGGTTTCAGCTACCTCGCTTACTGTCACTTCTTTCATGTGAACTCTGGGGATCTGGACTTAGTAGTATAATTCATATCAAAGTGCCCTGTTCTACAACATCTTCACTCGGGAATCTGAAGCATAGTCCACATAAACCTGGCCAATTTAATGTAGGAGCCTGCTCAGTCTTGCCTTGAATGCATGTTATCATCATAGTAATTGCTCGTCCTTGCCTTTAGACCATGCCTGCTGGATAGTTGTTTTGCAATACTAAGTCTGATTTGTTACTTGGAGTTGGGTTGTTTACTTTTTCTGTTAGGATTCTGACTCTGGCCTGATCAAAACCCTACAGGTCATCTAGGAAAATTCAACCTCTCTATTTAAGTTGAAGGGCTCATTTAAGAAATGGGTAAACTGCTATTATACATATCAAATTGGTGAATTTCAAGAACAAAGGACTCTTTTTCTATTCCCTTCACGTTCTTTTATTAGCTAGAATTTTGGGTGAATGTATTTTGAAAGCTCGAGTACATGGGCCGAGCCAGCTGCTGAATTTTTAGTTGCATGTCACGTCCCAAAGTTTTGATTGGTTATAGTCAAAATGGGTATATTAGTTAGTGGGTTCAGAAATTCTAAACAATGCCTATTTTTTTACAAATCTTTCAAAGCTAGCAGTGTGTTGCTTTTTGCATTAAGAATTTGATTTTTGTGGAATCAGTTTTTCTCAGTTTTGTGGAATTTGGAGTGGACTCTGACCAGATGCATGTAGAGAGAGAATCAAAAAATCAAAAACCATCCTATTATTTCAATGTGTTGTTTATTCTACTTCCTGTGTCATGAGGTTCTTTATCTCAACTTTAGAGTCAAGTACATCTCAGCTTTATTGTGACACTCATTGTTCTACATATCAGAGAGTAATTCAGGCCTGTCGCTGAATATTGTGATCTAGTATTTTTGCTTCGTTCATGTTGAAAGTCGTTTAGGGGTTACATAAGTTTTAATCGGAGGTTTTGAAGGATTCCTTACAATATAAGATTGGGTGTGCATCAATTTCATAGACCTGAACCGAGTATTTGGCTTTTCATTATTCCTTTAAAGTTCTGAAGAGAAGTGTCCGATGATGCGATATTATTTTCCTGGTTGAGCTTTAATGCACACTTCATGCAGTTCAGATGATACAAAGGGGAAATGTTAAAGGTGATTTTCTGGCTTCACATGCATGATAATGCAATTTTATGCCAGCATTTGGGGGACCTTCTGCCTGTAATGGTAGAATTTGCCAGATCGGTTCAGATTTTCTGTAGCATTCTTATCGATGCTTCCATGAAAGGGATCAATGTTACTTTATATGGGCGGTTTCTAGCCCTCCCTTTCAGACATAGTTTGGGCAAATTTGAATTTATTATTTACATGGAAATAACTCTCTACTAAAATTACGGCATTTGATAAAAATGTGTATACCAAAATTTAAATATATTTTCTTCCTTTTGGGATACTAGTAGGGATATAGGTGATGAAAAGTTTGGTGCTGTATGAGTATGTGGGCCATGATTTAGAGGAGTATTATTTCATAAGCATGATATGTGACCATTGTTTGTCAGTTGTAGGATATAACTTTGGATTCATGTTCACAACATTGTTATTATGTTATAACATACTAGCCGTCTATCATGAGCAATACGTTTTGTTCCTGAAGTGATATTTAGTTTACTAATACACATTCGACCTATTTAAAGCATATTTCCCATTTTAAACACTTCGTAATCCATTAGCTGTGTTCGTTCTCTAGTCCAACATTATTAGAAATATTTATAGTCTTCACAAAAACTTACCTAAATATTCTAACGAACATTCTTCATCCCTCAGTTATGAGTTTCATGACTACTGAACAAGTTTGTAGCCCATGGACTAATTTGGCCTTAGATTGGTCCATTTGTCACAAAGATGTCAATCACTTTCGTAATGATCATAATTGCAAATGGGTAACTTGTCTTAGTTAGCCGAGGTGAGATTTTAGAGTAGGTTGAGTAGGAAAGGTAATGAAATATCTTGTATTTAAATAAAAATGCACACTAATACATTTGAATCATCTGAGAATCACTTCACTCATTGGAAATCATTATATTTATAAAGACCACATCATTTCTAAATATTCCAAGAGCAGTCAGTCATATATGAGGCAAAAACATTGTTCTAAAGCATACAAGGTCTCAAGGTGTATGTTGCCAAGTGTCAAATTCAAATCAAGGTTTCATACTAAATTTCATATTTTAGCAACAATTATATCTCTTCATAGTATTATGGGAGTTCTACATTGGTTTGATCCTTTTCAAAGTATTAGGACGTAAGAAACACTCAACCATCATGTGGGTTGTGTTAAGGCTAGTTCAACCCAAAATGATCATCCTTTTAAATGTATCTTATCATTAAGCAAGTAAAAGCTAGAGTTTGGCACGAGGCATTCTAGCTTCTATCACGATCATTGTAGAACTCTACATTTATAGAAAAACAAATCAAAGACATGAGAACTTACCTTAAAAGACCAAACTCTATTTGACTAGAGCACGAGGGATTTTGTATCTTGTGAACACATTCAACCACAAATTTATCTTGCAGAAACTTTGGGTCGTATTTAGTATTTATCTTGCACTTATGAACCTATATGTGTAACACTTTCAAATCCTAAGATTTACTAAGCATCTTGTTCGTTGCATTTTCATCCTTTGTCAAAGCTTATGAGCATTATATTTCTTTTACAAAAAAATGTACCAACTTATTTTACTAGCAATCGTATGTGAAATGTACGATGTGAACGTCGAAATATTGAGGGAGGCATCTTGTTATGTGTACTGCCTTGTATTGCATATATGTTTGACAGAAGAACATAAAGATCAGTATTTGTAGGATCCAACTCAAATAGTATTGTTGCCATTGACATTTTGATGACAAAATTTAGGGCTTCGTCTATATGGCCAACAAGGCCAAGAAGGTCAACCATGCATACATAATGCTCTATTGCAGGCATAATGCAATACGTGCCAGATATGCAATGCATGGTGTAGACATCTAAAATGTCGACATGATCAATTACTATTAATCTTTCCCGAAACCTCATCTAAATCCATATCATAATTAATCACAATATTAATTTCAACATGAATCCCTTTATTCTAATTTATTTCGTCATTTATCTAAATATTCCATTTATCATTTATCTAATTAAAAATTCCTTTTATCACATTATACCCCTTTCATCATTTATCATTATTACATCCCATTTCAACCTTAATCTTTTTAACCCATTATTATATCTTATTATCCTATTATAATCCCTGTTAATATTTCCGTCTAGGCAGCCAGGAGTTCCTTCCCCCACGTCACTCTACTCAACCTACTGTGCACATCCCTACACATAGCCTATCCATGTAATCTCACCCCTGAGGAATGCAAAGCCATTCCATTGGAAAGTCTGCTAATGCTAATCCTACATGTCCTAATCACCTCCTTCCCTTCTAAATCTAAAGGATTCTAAATCTAGAAGTCTCTCTAACCTTTGTCCTTCCATTGAATTTTTAATTCAATGGAAGCTTCGTCCCTCGCTTATAGAATTTGAATTCAAATTTCTGGAATCCTATCCATTCTATAGAATTCCAATCCTCACATGCATCCTCAACCCTTGATCTAAATCCCAACATAGCTTCATCTTAGCCATTGAATCCTCCACCCACAAACTATAAATTTGAACCCTCATCCTCCATGAGAACTAGTATTTTGGAAGCTTAGAACAATGTTAAGAATCCATTAATGCTAGCAAAATAGCAGTGAAACAAGAAAGTATGATTACTTCTTATCACAATTAATCAACTCTAATCATAGTCATACATATCGTCATAGGAAATGCTCCTTAGTTATCTTGTGGACCACATAAATTATGTGGTTAACAATCAAGGGGAGGTAACCAATTGCCCAAGTGACTCCAATTTGGTTGAAGCAAGAAATCAACAATCCAACCATACACTTCCAAGAGCCAAAATCCAACACGACCCCAACAGGGAGGACTATAGGACTAACCAAATATGATAGGTAATTTCGGGTATTTTCTCAAGCTCTACGCTAAAATTAATTCATAAGCACATCTTTAATTGTTCCAAATATCAGTACCAGGTTTAGTTTTAGAAGATGAAGGCATACAAGAACAATTTAGCTATTTTACTCATTTATTTTACTAACTAACCCTATTGACCTTACATGTCCTCACTCTTTAGGCTACTCATCCAGTGAGGCTCACCTTGCTCCTCCAAAGTTTTCTGTTATTTTTCCTGTAGATGGTTTTAAAAAGCTTACCACAAACCTGTAATCCATGATTTGAATCCTTCTTCCGTAGGCTCAATTGTAAACCACATTGATGTTTTCTATTATCCTCTACAGCCATTATGCACCTTTCAAGAGGTCCTTGAACATGACTTATTCTGGTTGCAATTTTGTAAACGCCATTGTCTGCTTGTACATCAAGGAAGTACCATCAGGAATCAAACAGGGCTTATTCCCCTAAAACCCACAATAGACCATTTGGGATTTCATCGTATGTAGACTTAGTAGGAATTTCTTAGGGAATCACAACAGGTAGGTTATGGGTGTTGTAGCTGCACTAGGTTGTTGATTTCAATTTGCCACTCGATTTGAACAGACAAAGTGAAACTAGTTGTCTCTATACTTGCACTTCTTCTGTAGACTTTAAACTTTTATTCCAGAGGTAGTGGATGCCTTAGGCTCAGAATGGTTTTGGATCACATTGGTAGTCATGATTCCAAGAAACTAGTGCTTTTGAAACTATTTCACACAATGAACACTTTTGAAGCAAATTGTAGCTTGAAGACTTCTCAACTAATCCACTTCTTGACCTATAGTTAGCATCTTTTGTTGCTGTCATGGTCACCATAATATGCACTTTCTCAAATATGGTAACAAGGGGACCATCTTCCAATGAATGTATGACATGATCATTTTAGGATCATAATCATTCAGAGGATCACTTAGTCATTCCCTGTGCTGTTAATAACGAGTATGGTTATTTTTAATTAGTATCTTCTAAACAAATTTTTGCTAATGTTTCTAAACACAACCACTTTCAGTACCCTCCAAGTCATATTGAAAACCACACATTAATACTGGTTAATCCACACTATACTATATGCCTATTGGACCATTTAGCTATGCAACCTCATCTTTTGTGACTCATGATTGAGGCCACCTTGATTGAGCCTCTCAGATCCTCATTGCCTCAGACCTATTATTATCATGCTAACTAGAATTGGATTTCCTCATGGAACATCATCTTGCTATAATTTGGGGGCTCCCCTTTTTGGATGGAAGACCATCTTACAAATCCTAGAAGCGTCTTTGTTTTTGCACCATCGTTCTATAATTTTAATTTATTTCTACTGCTCCTTATTTTGACACTTAGACTATTTTGGACTATTATCTCAATCACAAGTAGAATTTTATAATCCTAAGAATCTTCCTATTGACTAACATGCCATGTTTCAATGACATTAATGACTTTTTATAAACATTGGCATCTAGGATGACACACTTTTCTTCTCACCACCTTAGAATGACTAGATTATCATGGATAATGCTTCCCAAATCCTACTCTACCAATAAAGACACTCAATAGGATAGTCAGAGATGATGAAGAAGACAATTCATCTAGCACACTTGGACCAACCCCCGGGGATTATGGTTGATTTGACAAGATGTCATTCTATGCAGCACAATGATCTTGAGCATTCAAGCAAAACATGACTTTGATTCATTTTATAAGTAATACATTTCTTGACATTGGTTTACAGGTCCTACAATCTCTAGACTAGGTCAATTGTAACAGTGGGTATCACATCAGCTTCGTTTAAGATTGATCGTCACTTAAATCGCTTGAAGTAGGAATTAGAATTGCTTTACTCTATTCAGGAGGTTAATACTTTACCGTTAATATTATTAATTTTCATTTGTCCTATTTACTATGAGATGTCATTTATTGTCCCAATGCCTTTTTTCCTATGCACAAACATGGACTTAGCCCATTCACAAATTCTTCATCTTCTATGTTAGTGAGTCTTTCTCTCTACCTTCAGGAGGCCCTAAGTTGGCAATTTTGATTTTCTAAATGTGGAGTCCTATCCTCCCCCAGAGATATAATACTAGATTGTGAAAGTCTTTCATTCTTGAGTGCTTTTCGTGCCTAATTTTGAGGGCTTTTGCTAAGCCATGCTTGGTGTATGCACTGGAGAATCCAATCATAGATCGTCCATCATTTATACCCCTCTGAACCCTAAGAATTTTCAGTATACTGTGTCTTCCATTTTCAATGTATGTTAAGTGGATAGGCAGCTTTCAGTTAGGGCCCCTGCGAGCATACCACAACATACTCCATTAGAGTTTGACGAGACAAGAACTGGCTCATTGGATGAATGCTAGCAACACCTTTTTTCTCCCTAGGCATTCTATTTTATAAAATCTTTTGAATTGAGATCCTTCGCAATTAACTCCCATCTTCTTGTTTTGGCACTAGATTCTGTCCCAAAGATCAGAACTAGTACATGCAAGTGGGTTGTTTCTCCTTCATTCAATCCCCCCACACCATCATTTGAGCTTCTTTGAAATCTAGTGAGAATCTGACAGTGTCTTTGACCTGTAGTAGCTCTTTGTCTTCTCTCATCCTTCTCTCATTGTATTTTAGGACCAACTCAATTTGTAGTCCTCTTGCTAGGTGTCTACGTTAACAACATGTATACTCATGCACACGATCGTTTAGAATTTCTAATGACATTGTGGATCATTTTACAATAACATTAATTTAATATTATCTTATCTTATCTACTAGCTGATTTAATATTCTTATATCTAACCTAATACCTACTCTAACTATCCCTAGTACCATACACAAGGAAATCAAATCATATCCCTTATTGCCCATGTTTGAATTTAATAATCTTTTGAAATCTAGGACCACTAACTCACATCCACTACACAATCTAATTTCTAGAGGCATTTACAAATTACCATACACCTAGACCTAATTGTATTGCCTACTCTACACATTCCCTCTTCATCTAATAACTCAAGTTAAATAGAATTCAATGGAAGTTCTCACCTAATCAATAGCTAAAGGTAAATCCAACTCACAGAATCCTCAAATATTCGTCATCAATAACTCTATCTTTTGTGGGTTGATCTACTTCTATACAACAAAACTCCCCAATATTTGTCGAATCCTTCCATACCAAATTATTAATTCAATGGAGGACATTCCTTCTCATCTGAGATCTAATTTAGAACAAAATTCTAAATTAACAAAGTTCCTAATTCTCATCCATCAATCATCCATTTATCTTCTTCAATCACTGGAATAAATCCACTCCTACAATCCATCCTTCATCCACAACTATCAAATCCTTCATCAATCATCAAGCAATCAAAGGGGAGGTGTTGCTTCCCAAGTGACTCCACACAAATCTAAATCAAATTGAAGCAACAATCAAAATTCAACATCAAGAGCAAATCCAATAGTTTTCATCAAAGGAGGAAGAATTACAATCTGTCAAGGTAAGTGCAGGCATATTTCTCTCCCTCATTTTTCCATCTATAGCTCTATCTGAGGTAGTTGTAGATTAGAAGTGTTAGAGGAATCAATCCTGTTTATGTTCTTAGTTTTGGCATTTTCAATTCTAACATATTTTTTAACATTACATTTTGGTGCCCACCATGGGGCTTACCCCCCAATTTTTCATTCATTTTTAATATTTTATTTGAAACATATTTAGAATAAGCTATCTCAAATTTTAAATAAAATTCGTTGTCATTTACACCTTAAAATTTCAAATTTTCCATTGAAATCATCTCTATTTCAGCACTTTTACACCACATTTGAAACAATGCATTTTGCAGACCCATTTGTGGTGTGTTAGTAGCATTTACTTCAGTGCATATTTCAAACCTTGAAATCCCCAAAATTGCCTTTTTTTTACAAAACAACGCGTTTATGCACATAACAACACATTTGTGACATGAAGTGGCGCATATGACCTATTTCAGTGCATGTGTGACATGTTATGGCACATTTTCTTTGTATTTTTCTTGCCTACGTTCCGAGAGCCATAAATTTTGACCTTGAACTAAAAACAACTCCATTTTTTTCCTCAGAAAGGTATTGAAAAGATCTATGTAATGAAAGTATTAATTTAGTATTTTGAAAGATAATTTATTCATGGTTTTAACTTTTCTAAATCTTATCATTTTAACTACACATGAAGTTATATTTTCTTGTTCCAAACTACTAGCACTTTGTGTGCAACTTATTATCCTTACCAAAGATTAAAAATCAATCTAAAACTACTAATCCTTTTTATTTTACAGCTTGTTTAGTCCAAGACATTTGGGTTTATAAACAAACTACTAATCCTTGGTTTTTCAGGGCCTCCTCTTGAAGACCCCATTACATAATTTTTAATCATTTTATCTTGCATCCATTTTCTTGCATTTATCATCCTTTTTTGTGTGTTTTCCTTTGTTGTTTGTTCATCTCGAAGGCAAAACCAATGTATGCTCTCCTCTTGCATCCTAGGATGATCTTGAGGATCAAAAGTGACTAGCCTTCCCATTTTTATTTTGTAGGGGCAACATGACATGGAAGTGATATCCATGCACTTGTCATAGTCCTAGGGGTCTCGTGACCATGGGATTCATCTCCATGCATGTAGACACACCCTGTGTTCCAGTGGGGTATATAAATTCAAGGACAACTGTCATTATTGGCTAAGTGCTTTCTTGTTTTAAGAGTGACGTGAAGTGAGGGACTTCCACGTCCCAATACCCAGGCCTTAGACAACATCCTTGCAACATGGACTTGGGCCCCACGTACCACAAGGTATATCGGGATGCCCCTAGTGAGCTGTGCATCCTAGATTAGGCAACCATCTTGGCCGCATATTGAGCTATAGTGCAAGGAGGCTCACACTCCCCAAGATCACTCGCTAGCTGACCCACATTGACACATAGGTGGAGAGCCAATTGTGGCACCATCGTTCGGTGTGTGGTATTGAAAGTGGGCTATAGCTTGATTGCAAACCCACTTGACTAGTTAGGGTGTGTGTTGCATGTTTGTTGCTTGTTTGTGAACACCCTTAACCATCCCATCACATTAAAATTTTAATTAATCAAACATTATCATAATCATCCATCCTTAATCACACAATCCCAATCCTAATCCTATCACCCATCAAACAACATCCTTAATCAAACCATAAATCCTAATCCAAAACTAATCACCCACACATCCTATCTAACCATGGCCTTTGATCCTCAATCCCCATCCTCTCCAAACCAACATCCAAACCCTATCTCTTTTCTAAATCCATCAACCAAGTTATCCCATCATCCCCCACCCATCAAAGTCAACCATCTCACTTTGACCATGAAGTCCCACACACTATCCAACACATTAACAAAAAATATCAAACTTAACATCCTACCATAACCAATCCTCTCCTCATCCAAATCAACCATCCCATGTTGATCCTAACATCCTAGAAATCATCCAACATCTTAATCAAAAAATATCCAATCTTCAATCTTCAATCAACCAATCACCTCCTAAACCATCATCTCCTAACCAACCCCATCCACAATTTCCCCTTCCTAAGATCCCTACCCCTCACCCCATTGACTTCCTCCTTGAGGAACCCAAATCATCTCAATCCACACCTTGACCTAAACAACATAAACCACTATCCCCACAATCCAATTACATCAACTTTGACGACCTCACTAACTTTGACCTAGATCAAGATGACCTCCATTATGTTCTTGATAATCTAACCACCAATACCAAATCCACACATCCATCCCAAACCCGAATCAATCATCATGACCCACACCTTCCTCCCATAAAAAATCATCCACCATCATCAAAATCTCAACTCCTAAATCTCAATCATCATGTCAAACCTATCATCGAGTCCCATTCACATATCCACAAAAATCACAACAACTTAATCCCCAAAATTAGTATCTCCCACCTCCCATCTTAGTCCTCCATCCTCGTCATCCACATCATCAAAATTTGATCCTATGGACTTTCTCTTATATTGTCCCACAATCCCTAGTCCACCATCAAATTTAGCCTCTAAGCTTATTTCATCCCCTCCATCACCTAAGCCCAATACTATCAAAACTATCTCATCCATTGTGACTCCTAAGTCACCCTCATCCCCTTCTACCCCTAATCCTAAACCATCTAATGTGGCTCTATTCCACCCTCATCATCTTCATCCACATCTAATCCTATCTTAACCCCTTCATCACCCAAACCTAACACTATCATATCCTCTAATCCTATTTCAAATCCACCATCCCCCAATCCTAAAACATCTAAAGTGACTCCTAAATCACAAACTCCCAAACCTAACAAATCCAATCCAAATCCTCCCCCCACGCCATCTCCTACCCAATATAATGAGGCTTCTATGCCACCTTCATCTACTTCATCCCCTAAATCAACCAAATCTAATGTGGTTCCTACACCACACCCATCTCCCAAATATCCTTCATCCCCAACATCACCCAAATCTAATGTGACCCCCATATCACACCCATCCCCTTCATCTAAATCTATCCCATCCCCTTCATCTACATCTAATCAAACAATCTAAGCCAAAACCATCTACCTCAAAACCACATACTCCAACCAATCCAAAATCAACCAAATCTACTTCGGCCTCCAAGACCAAACCATCCACTTTGGCCCCCAGGCCTAATCCATCCCCTTCATATTCTAAGCCACAACAATCTAATCCAACTCCTAAATCCAAATCAACCAATACATCTCATTATCCACCCAATTGTACCTTTACTTCCTACTCCCCCAAAACCATTTAACCCAAACCACTTCACTCCTTTAGGAGAATCCTTGACCACCATCTTCCATCGTCTAAAAACCTTCAACATGATCATCCATCCCCCAATCAAATCACACAATCAAAACCTTCCCAAACCATCTTGGTATCGGGAACACTATTATTGTGACTTCCATTGCACCCATGGACATTCGACCAATCATTGCATGCAATTTAGGTCTTATGTCCAAAACCTCATTAACCAAGGAATTCTTATCCTTGTACCTCTCTATCCACCACCTTTCCATCCCAATCCTATCCCTAACCATCATCCATCATCCAAATCCCACTTGACATCCAAACATTCAAATCCAAATCTCATCATACATCTAAACATCCCTCATTGACCAAAAACCAAAACAAATCTCACCTCCCATCCTTTGTTAAGTCCAACCTCTTAGCGGATGACAAAATTACAACCCCCCAGTCTCATGATGACCACATGACATCATCTTCCCCATCCACTTCATATCCTATAGCCAAAAATATGTTTGCTAATATGAAACATTGAGGCAAAGGCTTAGGCATCCATGAACAAGGCATTCACGAACCCATCTCCCTTCATCAAAATCTAGGTCATTTAGGCTTAGGGTATAAACCTAACACTAAAAACATCCCTCCCACTACTCCATCACAACCCATTTCTACCACTCCTCTTGTTGATCCTATCATCCCAACCACTCAACCCAATCACAAATCATTTAATCCCCATACAAATACCAAACACCTAAAAATGGATTGAACACATAATTCGTCGCCTGTGCACATATGTTCTTTCCTTCCCACCCATCCTCCTTCCATCTAACATCCAAATCCCTTTGCATCTAATCCATTCTTATCATCACATCCATTCATATCCTCTTATAATCCATTCATTTGAACACTTGATCAAGCTTGCTCACACATGTTGTAAGCCAATAGTACCTACTACAACTGTGTGACCTTGGTCTATCATTACCTCCAACATTCAAGCACCATTGTCCTCCTAGAGATCCACACACTTTAACACACTTAATCAACTTGTGGTGAAGACCCTTGGGTGCATATTTTGACACTCTAGCCAATGTCATCACTACACTCATTTCCATCCCCCATCAAGCCACTAGTGATTCTTAACCCCTTGAGAGTTCTCAAGAGAGTGGAATCTCTTTATGAAAAAAAATCAAAAAATCTAAAATCAAAAGATCAAAAAATCATATCAAAATTAAAAAATATCAAATAAAATACACCTCAAGACCCTCTCTAGGGGTGTTTCGAGCAAATTTTTTGGGGCTATGGATGCCTGGCTGGTAGTAGAGTAATGTTGTGACAAGAATAAGATGTATCTCTGTCGGGGCTATGGATGCTTGACTAGCAGTGGAGCAATGCATGCACAACTTAACCTTCCATTCACCTTCCATCAACCTACTTGACTTAATCACTCCCTATACATTGGCTAGTTTGTCTTCACATACTACCCATTAAGTCTTCACTTCAAGTGGTAATTAACCATCACAATTGCACACACTTTGATCTCATAGAGACATAGGGCTTCACATGTTTCCAAGTATTTTTTAGACCTTGGTCACACTTTTGTTTTAGTCCAACTCTTGCCTTACAACATGTGTCATTAGGCTCATCTTTTGTTCATCACTAATGTCATTTTCCTTCCATCCATCACATCCACATCCTTTTTCCCTTAGGATCAAACATCTATGGGCAGACGATGATCCTTTCCTTTTCATCCAATCCTCCTCATGTCCCTTTTCAAATTGTCATCATCATGACTGGGGGCAGCCTTACTACCATCCGTTAGGGGCATCATCAATTTTAGATACCCCTCACTTCCCATCCTACCCTACACTTGGGGGAAAATTAAAACCATCCATCCATCCACATAGGCCACCCTACTTTACACTTGGGGGCACACCACATCTATCCCTCAATCCATCTCCCCTATACCTGGGGGCATATCTTATCATCTTCCATATCCCCCATCTTATCCTATACCATTAATCCTATATATTTATCTCCACATCCTATCTAATATCTCAATCCCACATCCCATCTAATCCAACCAATCTATCCTATCCTATGCAACCTATCCAATTTCCCTCAATCCTTCCCTTTCATCCTACCCAAACACATTTTGGGACTTATAGGAGAAAGTCACATCCATTACATCCCTTCCCTTTCCCCCATGAGCTATCCCATCATTGAATCCTTTCATCTTACCTATCCTCAAATTCCACACATCCCAAGTCCAAAATCCAAAATCCAACATCAAATAATCTACATATCAAAAATCCAAACATCAAAAATCAAAAATCTAAAATCCAAAATCCAAAAATCTTAAAAAAAAGATAAAAAATACAAAAAGGCAATGTGTGTGTTTTTTCTTGTTGTGTGTTTGCTTACTTGTTTGCATTTACATTTTGGTTGATGATATGAGGCCTCTTTTTTTCTTTTGCACGGTCTAATGATATGAGGACCAATGATATTTTTTTCAATAATCTATCCAATGATATGAGGAAAAGGGCATTTGGAAATTTAATTATCATGATCTATATACCTTGGTGCATTTTTACCTATACCACATCAATAACAATGCTAATGATGATAATAGTGGGCACTTTACGATAGCACGACCCCTTCTATCATCATTTTATCCTTATCATCATCCACACTTAATCCTCATCATCATCTAATCAACTATCTCTCATCCTCAATCCTTTATCAATCATCAATATCCACATCCAAATCTTATCATCTCTTCTAACATCCAAAATCCTCACCCCCTGGTTGGGGCATCTTTGATCCAATAATATCCTACTTATCTCATCCAAACATCCTCAATCACTTCCCCCAAATTCTCATCCCATTCTATCATCAATCCAAAAATCAAATCTAACATGTCAAATCCTCATCTCAAAACATCCTCAATCTTACATGGTCAAATCCAACATCCTATAAATCCAATATCCTAAAATCCTTTCTAATCAATCCTTGACTGGGGCATCTAACATCTTAAAATCCAACATCCTAATCCAAAATCCTCTACCATCTCTATATCCATCATCCTCAAATACTAACATCTTCAAATCTTCCATCCTAATCTAATCTTCATCTTCAAATGGGGCATCCTATAATCCAAAATCCTAAATCTTCACCCTTGTATACATCGTTGACTAGGGCATCCAAAATCTATCTCCTAATCCTCTAATCTTCTATTCTTCTCATCCTCTTCCTATGCATTGTAATCCTGATCTAGGGCATCCTCTCATCCTCAAAATCCCAATATTCTAATATCCTTCCTAATCTTCTAATCCTCTCATCCTGCATCTAATCCTAATCCTATCTAAATCCTCAAATATTCTCATCCTCTAACCCCCTCTCATCTACTAACTTGGGTCTCTCCTCTTTTCGAGTGGTTACTCTGCCTCATTCCTCCCCACCTAACCCCTCGAGGGGGCATCATATCACCATCCTAACATATTATCTTCTTTTTCTTTGAACTGGTCATTACAATGCAATAACACTTCAAAGAGGGGAAAAATGTAGACATCTAAAATGTCAACATGATTAATTATGATTAATCTGTCCCGTAATATCCCAACAATCCATATAATAATTAATCACAATATTAATTATTATTATTTAATCTAATATCGTCATTAATTCCTTTATCCTTCATAATATTTCGTCATTTATAATCATATTAATATCCCTTTTATCATTTATCTAAATATCCCATTTCATCATTTATCCTTTAATCCTTTATTTTATCCATTTTCATCTATTAATCATCATTAATCACTTATTATATTATTATCCTATTATAATCCTTCATTAACATTTTATAGGAATTTAATATTCCTACATCTCACCTACCACCTACCCTACACATCCCTACACCTAGCCTTTCCATCAAATCACATCCCTAATCATCATTTATTAACTTAATCTAATCCTAATCCTAATCACATCCTCATACCTCTAAATATAGAGGCTCTATTTCTAGAAGCCTCTCTAACCTTCTCCTTCCATTTAATTTTTAATTCAAATTCAAAAGCTTCTTCCCTCCATGAATTTTGAATTCAATGGAAACCTCTCTCAAATTCTAGAGCCTTCCACTCTAGAATCCTCTAATCCTCACATGAATTCTCCACCCTTGATCCAAATCCAACATGGCTTCATCTTAGCCATTGAATCCTCCACCCAAAAACTATAAATTTAAGTCTCCTCCTCCATGAGAGCTTAGGAAAACTTGAAAATCCATAACAAAGTTATATAATTCTATCAATCAATCATCATTTTCATCTTCAATCACTCCATCAATCCATTCATCTACAATCAATCCTTCATCATTCATCAAGAAATCAAAGGCAATCAAGGGGAGGTGTTTCCCAAGTGACTCCAAAATCTGAAGCAACAATCAAGTTCAATCCAATCCATCTTGAGCACATCCAAAGAAACAAGGAAGGAAGACTTCAACTTGTAGGTAAGTGCAGGTATATTTATCTTCCCTCCTTCCATCTAGCTCAATCTAAGGTAGCAATTAGAAGTGTTAGTTTGGGATTTAAATCTGTTTATTTCCTAGTTTGCATTTTATACTAACACCTCTTTTTTGCTTACACATGGATATAGCCAAGATGCCCTCAAATTCTTTGAACTGATGAGGTACTCTGGAACCAACCTAGACAGTGTAAGTTTAGTTTGTATTTTATTTGTATGCAACCATGTATGTCTAGTGGATGAAGGTTGCAAATACTTCCAAGTTCACGAGTGACTTTATCAAACAACTTGTTTGCCTTATGAATGCATCCACATTTTGCATATATATCGATTAGGGCATTTGAAAATACAACATCTGACAGAGATACACTCTTAATTATTTTTTGATTGAGCTCCATGCCCTGTTCCAAAGTTTCAATTTTTCCAAATGTTGGAAGGATGCTGGCGAAATTTGTGGGGTTTGGATTTTTACCTTCTTGTTGCATTTGCTAAAACAACTCTAAGGATTTTTCAGCTAGCCCATTTTTTACATACCTCGCAATCATTGTAGTCCATCACCAACAACTTTCTGTAAAATTAAATCTGGAATGTTTGCACTGCAGTACATGATGCATAAATATAATGGTATAAAAAAGATAAGATACATGCCGCAATTGCAAATTTTTAACTAACAGAGAAAACACAAAGAAAGCAAGGAACCAAGGGTAATAAAAAATTGATGAAGAAGCAACCAATATTTTTTACTTCTTAGCATAGGATCTCAAATTTGTTACATGCGCAAAGTTAATGTTTAGTTTTAAAACATAAACATCTTTTGGCAAAGACCAAATCTGTTGAAAACAAACTATTCCCAAAAAATGGACAAGGAGGTTAAAGAGAGAATTCCTGAGCAATAGACATAGTCACCCAACAAAAATATTATTTACAACAAATTAAAATAACATATAATAAAAATAATTATCTTTCAATAACCTTGGATGCTTGTCCTGAAGATATTCGAGCAGAGCTTGTCTCAAACTCTCTCCGAAATAATGAAAATACTTCTCATTATCAAGTGACCTAGTAACAAGTGCAAATTCCTTGGGATCCCTCCACATGGGTGGCTATGGTTCTCTAGACATCCGACACATATTATGGAGCACACAACATGTAACAATAGTCTAAGTTGCATGCTTTAGATCCACATTTTTTGGTTTTAAGAATTTTTTTTTATTGAAATAAAGTAACTAAATCATTCTATATTGCCTCTACATCTTTCAATGTAGTGAGAATAATAAGAAACACAAATATATGAATAAAATTTCAAACATTTCTAACTAAAGTTAGAATCAAGAGTTAAATAACAAAGCAATTTAACACCCTAAACAAGAGTTGCCAACGCCTTCACAAAAACAAGGATTCTCCTGTACAAAAACACATTGTTGGAAAAAGAAAAACATAGCTTGGAGAGGGTAAAGACTAACTTCTCTAGCCGTTGTCATCAAAGCCACCACCACCTCTATAATGGGAACCATCGCCTCCGTTACGGCTTCCACCACCATAACCATGCTTGGATCGCTCATGGACACCTCCATAATCAACACTACTGTGTTGGGTTTCGTAACCACCACCGTCACCGCCATATCCTCCACCACCACTACGATAGTCTCCTCCGCTACTGCCTCCGCCACCTCCTCTGGCCCGTGCTCAGTTAACGGTGATGTTTCTTCCATCCAAATCCTTTTCATTCATCCCTTCAATGGCATCTCTCATTGACTACTCATCTGTAAAAGTTACAAATCCAAAACCCCGAGACCTTCCAATCTCTCGGTCATTCACAACCTACAAAACATTGAAAACAAATAAAAAACTCCACATAAATACTTTATAAGAGAACATATAGAAGAAAACAAAAACATAAGAACAAAACTTGGAATTAGAGACTTGGCCGAAAGACCTGAAAGCCTCTTTGAGGCTCCTATCATCGGTAGAACAAGAGAGCTAGCCAAAAAAACAATGGTATTCAATATACAAAACAACGGTATTCAATATCAGCAATAGCCATTATACACCCGAGAGATAAAACCAGAGGTCCAACAAAACAATAACTGAAGAGACAATAGTAACCAATCTCAAATGCTTGCCTTTGAATTGGTGCATGCTCCCCATTTAAATCCCCAACTCTCTTCATGCTTCTTAACCAATGGTTCCAATTTCACATGTTTCATATCACCTGAGGTAAGTTTAGGTTTCCACTCTACCATTTATGATGTGACACTTATTAAAAACATAAAAAAACATCTAAGCAACTGTCAAATTTAATTCCTTAACATGAAGGACCAGAGGCTATTTCTCATAAGGGCAACACCTTTTGGCGTAATTACATTTTTTATGCCTTAATCACTGTTTTACTATTTCTATAATGATCAAACTATTCTAAACTAGCAAATTATATAAATGTAATATGAAAATTAGGTTTACGTTTCTATTTATTTATTACTTGTAAAATACACTTTAGAATATTAGTAACATAAATAAGATAGTCATAAATTAGGTAAGAATACTAGATCGCTCAATACATTACACATATGATAGTGAAAGTATAATTAGGGTTAGGGATTACAAATAACTTGCCATGATACCAAGCGTAAAGGGTGCGATAGTGGACTTAAACTAGGTGAGCAAGCTATGAAGACTATTATCAAGATGTTCGTCAAATCTGGGAACCTATAAATTAATGCAAAAAAAGTTCATCGGGTAAGGGACAAGTTTATGGAAAACATGCATAGTGAGCTAAAAATGTGTCATATGTGGATCTTAACTAGAATATGATGTTGGGATGTGCTTTGTTTGTGTCTTGGGGCTAGTTCATTGTACTACAATTTTTGAAATAAAATTTTTGTACTTGTATATCTTTTTCTTTGCTTGTTGACATGAAAATGATTTTGGCATCATTTTTGCTAGACTAATCTCACAACATTTCCACTTATGTAAGGAACAATTCACTATGTACCTATAATTTGAAGAGGGATTAAGCCACACATTTCTCCTAGTCGTATGATGAGGTGGAGATTAGCAAATAAAGTAAACAATATGAAGCCCTTGATCCAACCCTCGAATTTGTTAATTGACTCTTGACTTGGGTGTAGCACTTGAATTTACGATCTAGGGAAAAAATAGAGATGTAGAACTTATATCTACCGATGCTATGAAGAAGTAGATATCAATACATATGAAGAACTTATATCTACCGAAGTAGACCTATGTACATGGGATGATGTATACCTATTGGATAACGACACAATATATATAAAATAGTAAACCATGTGTTTAAAAAATTGTAAGTTTACATAAAAAAGAAAAATGTGATAGCAAGCGTAAAATGAGTTTTCTAAAAATCCTTATATAGAATTTTGTAGTTAAAGATGTCTTAATATTGTATTATTTGATTTTACAATAATGATAAAAAAAGGATGCACCGTAATTCAATATTAAATGCAAATGTGAAAATAAGAGAAAATTGTTAAGATAGTTTCCAAGAATGGTGGGAGAGCACCAAAATTTATCTTCATGATTTGTAAGTATTATTTGGTTGCAATGGATTATGCATACAAGTTGTTGTCCACTCAAAATTCCCCTGCTCTTAAGAAGGTGAAAATTTAAAATTTTGAGTTTAAGTGTCTTCTCTGTTGTACTGATTATGTGAAAAGCCAAGAAATTGAGAAAATCTGCGTTTTTGGGTCATTTTGTGTGTTTTTCGGGCCTGTCGGACATTTTTGTCCCGCGTGTCCCAAGTTCAATTGGGCCCTCTGTTCCCCGATCGGCCGGTTTACCCGAAGTCTGTTCTTTTCGGGCCCGTCAGAACATTTTGTCCCAAATGTCCCAAGTCTGCCCGGATCAGTTGTTCCATTTTCATCCGAATCGGCCGAGTCGCGTACTTTGCGTACTTTTGTCCCGCGTGTACCAAGAGCATTTGTGTGTCTTTTCCCCACATCGCCGGAACCGGCCAAGTTGTGTACTTCACGCTTTCGCGTCCTTCACTTTTGTCCCGTGTGTTCCAAGAGCATTTGTGCATCTTTTCCCCGCATCACCCGAATCGGCCGAGTCGCGTAGTGTCCCTCATGTCCCAAATGAACCAAGTGCCATTCGTGCTAATTTTTCCCGCTCTACCCGAATATCTTGCTTTTCAAATTGGTAGGTATGTATTTAATGCGCATTTATTACCTTTCTCTCTCCTAAACGGCTATATAACGAGCGAACCCCCTATGCATTTTTCACACTGCTTTCATGCTATCTTTTGCTCGAACCTTTGCAATCTAAATTCCTGCGCGCGTATCCATTTTCCTCTGTAATTCCTTCCCAAGTCTAGCTTGCAGCTCCACCCTCCGAATTACTATCAACATGAAGATTAAATTTCAGGGTCAGGAACAATTCTCACCACTAGAATCCGTCGTTCCCGATATCGGGGACAGTGAGGTTCGCCACCTTGACTTTGGTGATTTTTGGTCGAGGATGACAGATGCAAACCCTACACCAATGGCACAGATGATTCACGACAGTGGTCTGGATTTCGCTGGAGGTTTCAAAGATAATCTATTCAAGGAAAGATCCATTTCCAAAGAGAAAATAAAGGAGATCTGCTCTCTTCAATCTGCCATTGAAGAAGCAAATAAAGACTATCATACTCATGTCGAGTTTGATAAGGAAATGGAGAAGTGCCTCAGATTTTGGACCCAGTCTACAGCCAACACGTCAGTCCCCCATGGCAGAGACATAGCCGAGGCATTGAAGAGATTCAGGCAGCGGATTTTGAAGTCAGTGGGTCCCTCCCAGTCATAACCACCTGTCTTCTTCTCCTTATTCTTCTCTTCTCTTCCAATTCTTTTTCTCGGATTTATTGTAATAAGTTGAGGTATTGCGATTGACAATCCTTAACTAATCTTTAGTTAAAAGAAGTAGTTACCAAGAGTAACTGATTTGTAAACTATATAATGGCCTCTCCTCGCCATTTTTAAAAAGAGGAAGAACTTGGCTTATTTCCTGAAAGTATAAATAAATCATAAAGAAATCAAAACAGAAGGGCTTTTCATTCTTCATCTATCTGATCTCTTTTATCCCTAAGCTTTTCATTAAATCTTGTCAAGATCATTTGTCTGTGTTATGATAAGAAGATTTGTATTCTTGCAGATGTTATTTATAGAACTTTGTGTCTTTCAAATTTCATCTTACTAAGTATGATACAAATGATCTTGTTTCAATTCACTGTAACTTCGCATACATAAAGAATTACTCTGTCATCTATAATTCTGAATGTTGCCCTTCTGCTCATTCTCGTATTCTCATTCCTCAGTCCTTTTGTAATTGATGATCCTTATAGAAAACACTTTCATTATATCCAAGTTCAACAAGAAAATCATGTTTTGTATATTTGTAAATAGGTTCGTTTCTGAATAAGGGAACCTCTCCCATTAAAGAGGAGGGACTTCTTGTCCCCTGACTGTTGCTCTTCGTAAAGTCCTATTTGACGACCAAAAGTTTTTGGCGACTCCGCTGGGGAAAATCATATTCCAGTTCTGTAATTATTGATCATCCTTTGATCTGGCGACTCCGCATTTTACTCGAGGGAGAAGGGCCCTTGGTATTGAAGATTCTCAGTTTCAGCTTTTGGAGCAGCAGGGTTTTCCTTTCCCTTCAACAAGAAATAGAAAGACTCGTTCAACAAGTACTCCACCTATCCAAGATAGAATTCCTATGGGTGGTATTCCTTTAGAGTCAATCAGTCCTAATCTTCGAGCTTTGATTCTTGCTGGTGTTGCAGTTCCTCTTCAAGCCATTTTTCCAAGAATGGCGGTACCATTGCCCTGGGGTCATCGTGTCGGGCCCCTTGCCCTCCCTCAGCCTTTGCATGAGTTACCCAGAGGTAACCGTAAGAACTTCCCTAAATTCAAAGGCGATGGTAAAGTGCATCCTGATGAACACATCGCAGCCTTCATAGTTGCATGTGGAGTTCTGGGAGTTGAACATGAAGATGTCTCCGTGAGACTTTTCGTTGAGACTTTACAAGATAATGCTGCAGATTGGTTCTATCACCTTCCGGATGGTGCTATCACCAGCTGGGACACAATGAGAACTAGGTTTGAAAACTATTTCAAACCAGCAGAAGATGTGCATGCCTTGCTAGCCCAAATCTCTCAAATAAAGAAAGATTCACAAGAGCCCATGAGAGAATTTGTGGCCCGATTCAACAGGTTGATTAACAAAATTCCGCCAAATACTCGACCTGTAGATCAAATTCAAAAATGTTTCTTCCTAAATGCCCAATCGCCTGAAGTTAGTTATGCACTGAGAAGGGCTAATCTCGCAACATTGGTTGAGGATCAAACTCTTGCTGTTAGTGTCGAAGATGATTTAATCATGTCAGGGAAGTTGAGGAGAGACCCTTCCAAATCTAAGTCTGCTTCTTCCTCCTCTTCCACTCCCGGACCTAATACTGATCCATTGGTTCAAAAACTTGCGAATGATCTCATCGCCATTAAGAAACAATTGGCTCAGCATGCTCCCTATGCAGACGTTCCAAGGAGGAATTTTCAGCCCATAAATTGTTTGCTTGCTTCTCAAACAAGGCTAGCGCTTGAAGGACCTCCTATTAAAGTTCCTGTCAATGTAACCTGTGAAGTTGAGGAACCAGAGGATGAGGAGGTTAATGAAGATTGCGAGGAGTTTGTCGAAGAAGTTGATGATGAAGCAGATGAACTTGAGGGATCTCGAGTTAATTTCTTCACCACTGAGGGCATTGATGATGGAGATAATTATGATGAAGTAGTAGCAGACATGAATAGCGAATCATACACTGTCATGACTTGAGAGTAGACAAATCAGAGGGAGAAAGTGATGCAGCCCACCAAGAAATCTAAGGAGCAGCCGGCAACTATCCCCGTAATTGCAAAGAGAGGATCTCCTATCCCCATTTCATCTACACCAAAGGTGAGTCCTGTCAATTTTGCCACTAAAGTTTCTTCTTTTTCCCCTAAAATTGATAAACCTAGGATCTCAAGTGATGATAACCCATCCACTTCTGGGTCTTTTGATATTATTGACCACCTAAAAAAGACTAAGGTTCAAATCTCAGAGGCTGAGTATTATCAAACCCATCCCAAGGCTTTTGCTAAAATGATTCACTTTGTCAATTCCCATTCTAAAACTACCTCTAAAGGCCTTTTACCCACTCCTCCTTCTACACCACAGCCTAATCTGGTAGCCGCTGTCACCTCGCCTAATGACAAAATCAAGCCATTCTATGTGACACTTCTTATAGCTAACCATAGGCTCAGTAATTGCGTCATAGACTCAGGAGCATCAGACAATGTGATGCTTGATAAAGTAGCTCATGCCTTAGGCTTGACTCTCACACGCACTTATGGATCTTGTTATTCTATGGAGAGTAAGGAAGTGCCCTTGGTCGGAAGAATTAAAGATGCACAAGTGGCTTTTGCTGCTTTGCCTGAGAAGAGAGTTTTGGCTACTATCTTAGTAGCAGATATTCCTCCTTCATACGGGATGTTGCTAAGTAGAAACTTCTGTAAGGATGTGGGTGGAGAAATTCAAATGGATTGGTCACATGCCCTCATACCTGTTAATGGACAAATGAAGAAGTTGCTGCCTGAGAAGCAATCTGAGTATATTGTACAAAAAATGGATGATCCCAAAGCACAAATACTCTATGAGGATATGGGGCATGGCAACTACATGATTATGTCTCCTGAAGAAATCCAACTCCCCAAAGTGTCACCTAAAGATCCTAATGGTGTTTGGATTTTAGAGTTTGATGGAAGTTGTTCCTCAGCTGGTTCTGGAGCTGGTGTCATACTGGTGTCACCTGAAGGAAGCCTTCATCCTTTCTCATTCAAGTTGCAATTTGAAAATACCAATAATACAGCAGAGTATGAGGCTCTCATTCTTGGACTACAGGTGGCAAAAGAACAAGGTGTGAAGAATCTTCTAGCTTGTGGTGATGCGGAATTGATTGTAAAGCAAGTTAGAAACCTTTTCCAGGTGAAAAATGGAAGGCTGAAACATTACAGGAATCAGGTTTGGGATTCCATTGAATTTCTTGATGCTTTCTCCATCGAAGCCATACCTAGGGAGAAGAACACCAGGGCTGATTCACTAGCAGTCTCAGGGTCACTACTGATACCTCATCCTGACTTCTCTCAAGATAAGTTTACCATTGAGATGATCCATCGACCTAGTGTACCTGATAATACAAATAACTGGCAAGTATTCAATGATGATCAACACTTGCTTTCTTTCTTAGAACTCAAGGATAATTTTGAACAGCTGTACTTTGAAGGAAGCGATAACTTGCCTCGTGAAAGTGTGCCCTTTGACAAAGCAGCCACCCAAGGAGAAGAAATGGATCAGGATGGATGCATCAAACTCAAGGGAAACAAGATTCCTAAAGGATTGGTGAGTTTAGAGGAACTATTTGATAAACACGACAGGTATGTAAAGTCTAGAGCTTCTACTGGACCTCAACAATCAGCTGAGTATGAAAAAATTAATATTGGGAGTTCTACTGACCCTAAGCTCGTGATCATTGGAAAATGTTGCACACCAGATAAGAGGAAGAAAGTAATTGATCTTTTAAATAGGTATAAGGATGTTCTTTCCTACTCTTATGAAGATTTAAAAGCTTTCCAACCAAAAGAAATGCAGCATTTTATTCCTCTCAAACCTGGAATTAAGCCTTTTAAACAGAAGCAGAGGCAATACAATCCTAAAATAGCTGACACCATTTTTCAAGAAATACAGAAGTTGTTGAAAGCCAAAATCATTTTTCCTATCCATCATTCAACATGGATTGCCAATATTGTACCTGTTAGAAAGAAAAATGGTGAGATTCGTATCTGTGTTGACTTCAGGAATCTGAATCAGGCTTCCTTGAAAGATAATTATCCTTTACCTATGATGGATCAGGTCTTACAAGCAGTAACAGGATCTGAAATGTTGTCTATGCTTGATGGATTCTCAGGATATAATCAGGTAGAAGTTAATACTGCAGATCAACACAAAACAACTTTCACTACTCCTTGGGGTACCTTTGCTTACAAAAGAATGCCTTTTGGGCTCATTAATGCCGGTGCTACTTTTCAGAGGGCTATGGACCTAGCCTTTGGAAGTTTGAAAGGGAAGTGTATTGTTGTATACCTTGATGACTTGACTGTGTATTCTAAAATAAGGGCGGATCATTTTCAGCACCTGGAGACAGTTCTGCTAAGATGTAGAGAACATGGGATCTCTTTGAATCCTAAAAAATCTGTCTTTTGTGTCACAGAGGGGAAATTATTAGGGCACATCGTCTCCAAAGATGGTATTAAGATTGATCCTGAGCGAGTTCAAGCTATTCAGCAAATTCCTCTCCCAACCAGCAAAAAAGGCGTGCATTCTTTCTTTGGTAAGATTAACTTTTTGAGAAGGTTCATCCCTGATTTTGCTGAGCTAACTTTGAATATTTCCCAAATGATGAAAGGAAAACAAACGTTTGGTTGGTCTCCTGAAGGAAAAGAATCCTTTGAAGGTATTAAAAGAGCCATTGCTAAAACCCCTGTTTTAGCATGTCCAGATTTCAGCAAAGATTTTATTATCTATTGCTACGCCACAGATAATACCTTGGCTGCTGTTTTGACTCAGGAAGATTCTAATGAGCATGAACTCCCAATCGCCTTTATGAGCTATATTCTAAAGGATCATGAGTTAAAATACACTATGATGGAAAAACATGCTTTTGCAGTGGTTAAAGTTGTCAAGCAGTTTCGTTTTTACATTCTTAACTCCCACTCCACTGTGTTGGTACCAGATACAACTGTTAAGTCAATTCTCACACAACAGGAATTTGGATCCAAGAGAGGGAATTGGGTGGCCAAGGTCCAAGAATATGATATTGACATCAAACCGACCAAGCTCGTCCGTGGAAAAGGCCTTTGTGAGCTCATTGCTGAAGGAGCTAGACATGAGTTACTGGAGGATAAAGTTGGCCTTCCTACCGTTCTGTTTCTTAGCTCAGTTGATGAATGGTATACTGATATCACTCATTTTCTCACCTATGGAGAATGCCCCTCTCATTTAACTGCCAAAGAAAAGAGGACTGTTAAACTAAGGTCAGTACAATATGTGTTGTGGGAAAACGCCTTGTTCAAACGTGGGTTAGATGGAAGGTTTTTGAAATGTGTGGACAAGGAACAACAGAAAAAGTTACTCTCAGCTTTTCATGATCAGGTATGTGGAGGGCATTACTCATCAACTGTCACTGCTCATAAGATACTTCGTGGAGGATATTACTAGCCTACCTTGTTCAGAGATGCATCAAAGTGGGTTGATAAATGTGAGGCTTGTCAGACTTTCGTGGGTAGACCCAAATTGGCCTCTTTGCCTCTTAAGCCAGTTGTAATTGAAGAACCTTTTCAACAGTGGGGTTTGGACTTCATTGGAACACTTAATCCCTCTTCTAGTGCTGGTCATACTCATGTATTAACTGCCACAGATTATTTCACCAAATGGGTAGAAGCTATTCCAGTAAAGAGTACTACTTCTGAAGTGGTGTGCAGTTTCATCAAAGAAAACATCTTGGTAAGGTATGGTGTGCCAAACAAGATTGTGACAGATAATGCTTCAAATTTTTCTTCAACCGAGATAATGGATTTTTGCTATGGATACGGCATCTCCTTGGCTCACTCCTCATATTACTATCCTCAGGGAAACGGACAAGTAGAATCCACTAATAAAAATTTGGTGACCATTATAAGGAAATTAGTCAATGAGTCCCAACGAAACTGGCACAATAAGCTCTATGATGCTCTTTGGGCAGACAGGATCACACCTAAGAGAGCCATTGGAATGTCTCCTTTTCAAGTGGTATATGGAGTAGAAGCTCAATTGCCAGTAACAGTGGAGCTGCCAGCCTTGCATCTAATGAAGGCCATTGAAGATACCAGTTTCAATGATGCTTTGGATAAGAGGATTATGTACCTACACAAATTGAATGAGAATAGATTGGAAGTTGCTGATAAGATATCTTCTCACCAGCAGAAAGTTAAGGTCCTGTTTGATAAGAAAGCCAGGTTCAGAGATTTCTAGGTTGGAGACACTGTTTTGTTATGGGATAAAAGGCATGAACCTCGTGGTAGCCATGGTAAGTTTGATTCCCTTTGGCTCGGACCTTTCAAGATCAGGCACTTCGCTGGTAAAAATTCTTTTTACCTTGATTATATGGATGGTTCTCCTCTCCCACTTCCTTATAGTGGGCAGTACCTGAAATTGTTCAAGTCATAAGTGATTAGGGAGTCCCTTTGTATACTTTGTATAGCATTCTGTTTTTCTTTCCTTTTTTGTGTTTTGGGCTGTGTTGTCCTCTGTATTGGTTTGCTTTTTGACTCCGTGGCCCAATGGATAAGGTATTGGTCTACTTCCCCGAGTCTGTCTAAGTTTTTACCTTGTCTCATTCCTTGAATTTATGCCAAGTCATCCCCAGAAGGAGCCAGTTGTTGTCCACTCAAAATTCCCCTGCTCTTAAGAATGTGAAAATTTAAAATTTTGAGTTTAAGTGTCTTCTCTGTTGTACTGATAATGTGAAAAGCCAAGAAATTGAGAAATTTGCGTTTTTTGGGTCATTTTGTGTGTTTTTCGGGCCTGTCAGACATTTTTGTCCCGCGTGTCCCAAGTTCAATTGGGCCCTCTGTTCCTCGATCAGCCGGTTCACCTGAAGTCTATTCTTTTCGGGCCCGTCAGAACTTTTTGTCCCAAATGTCCCAAGTTCAATTGGGCCCTCTGTTCCCCGATCGGCTGGTTCACCCGAAGTCTATTCTTTTCGGGCCCGTCGGAACTTTTTGTCCCAAATGTCCCAAGTTCGCCCGAACCAATTGTTCCATTTTCATCCGATTCGGCCTAGCCGCGTACTTCGCGTACTTTTGTCCCGCGTGTTCCAAGAGCATTTGTGCATCTTTTCCCCGCTTCGCCCGAATCGGCCGAGCCGTGTACTTCGCGCTTTCACATCCCAAATCTCACCACTAGAGTCTGTCGTTCCCGATATCGGGGACAATGAAATTCGCCATCTTGAATTTAGTGATTTTTTGTCGAGGATGATAGACGCGAACCCTACACCAATGGCACAGATGATTCATGACAGTGGTTTGGCTTTCGCTGGTGGTTTCCGAATCTTGGTGCAATGTGCAGATACAGTGCTTTCATGCGGAGCTCATTTCAATCCTGATTTGAGCGAATTGACCAATATACACGGGGAGCTCATTGCCAAACTTGACGCTGCCGCCATCGGAACTGCACTGAGGATTCCAGAAATGGAGAAGTGCCTCAGATTTTGGACCCAGTCTGCAGCCAACACGTCAGTCCCCCGTGGCAGAGACATAGCCGAGGCATTGAAGAGATTCAGGCAGCGGATTTTGAAGTCAGTGGGTCCCTCCCAGTCATAACCACCTGTCTTCTTCTCCTTATTCTTCTCTTCTCTTCCAATTCTTTTTCTCGGATTTATTGTAATAAGTTGAGGTATTGCGATTGGCAATCCTGCGATTGGCAATCCTTAACTAATCTTTAGTTAAAAGAAGTAGTTACCAGGAGTAACTGATTTGTAAACTATATAATGGCCTCTCCTCGTCATTTTACAAAAAAAGGAAGAACTTGGCTTATTTTCTAAAAGTTTAAATAAATCATAAAGAAATCAATACAGAAGGGCTTTTCATTCTTCATCTATCTGATCTCTTTTATCGCTAAGCTTTTCATTCAATTTTGTGAAGATCATTTGTCTGTGTTATGTCAAGAAACTTTGTATTCTTGCAGATGTTATTTACAGAACTTTGTGTCTTTTAAATTTCATCTTACTAATATGATACAAACGATATTGTTTCAATTCACTGTAACTTCGCATACATAAAGAATTACTCTGTCACCTATAATTCTGAATGTTGCCCTTCTGCTCATTCTCGTATTCTCATTCCTCAGTCCTTTTGTAATTGATTATCCTTATTGAAAACACTTTCATTATATCCAAGTTCAACAAGAAAATCATGTTTTGTATATTTGTAAATAGTTTCGTTTCTGAATAAGGGAACCTCTCCCATTAAAGAGGAGGGACTTCTTGTCCCTTAACTGTTGCTCTTCGTAAATTCCTATTTGACGACCAACATGTCTGCATCATTTTCTAAAATAAATCCAATTCTATACATCACGAACCCAAAGAAGTCATTTGTATAAAAATCCAATGACCTTAAATATTTAGGCAAACTCTAAAAAAATAGCTTGTAAGAACAAATTATCTCAAAGTAACATAGATACGAGGCCTTCACAATGTCTTAGTTATGTTGTTGGATATTTATCAAGATTGTGCCATTAAAATTATTCAAGACATATGTAAGAGATTGGTGAAAGTAAAATATAACCTTATACATAAATAATAGTTCTATTTTATCATTCAAATTTGTAATCTTTGGGGGGAAAAAATTCTTTAATAAATCATGTCAAAGCGATAAATTCAAAGTGCCATATATTTTCTTCAAAAAATGCAAAGTGTGATAGCAAGATCAAAATGCTTTTCCATAAACTCTAATTTCTAATTATGTGCATAAATATGCTCTAATTTCATACTGGAGAATTTTACGATAATGAAAAAAGGGGATGCAACATAATTTAATATAATTGTAAATGGGAAATGTGAGTTACCATTTTCATAGTAGTGGCATAACTTTTATGCCACATTTTCACCACGTATTTATTTCCTTTTTGTGTCATTAATCCATAATCAAAAACAAAAAATTGACACAATTTTCCATAATTCATGACGTTATTTGCAATATATGTAGTAGTGGCAAGTTTTGTTGTTTCTAAAATTTTGGGACTTAGATCTTTTTGTAGAGGTTTGGTCCTGTAATATGGGAAACATTGATTTAGGGTCCAACTAAGATTCCTTGCGACACTCTTCCCTTGGTGATGGGACAACCAATTCTCTTGGAATAAAATCAAACACTTGTTTAAGATTGACCACCCATAACTCTACAAGAATGCCAAGTCAAAATATCCATGTCTACAAATACTCCTTTCATGTCTATTACAACCTTTGAATATTATAACACACTACTACCTATCTCCATGTGGGTCACACTGATGCCCCACATTGTTCGCCACACATTGGTTACTTTATCAACATGTTTGACAACCTCTTGTGATTCAACACTATCATGTACAGTCTTTTTCTCCTTTACATTGGTAAATTTTATTCACTAGCGTAAAGGAGGGGAAAATGTAGGCACTAAAATCTACACAAAATAATTATTCGATCATGCTTCTATTGTTTATATATATTTGGATATTGAACAATGGAATTAAATCTTAGTAGCATACGTCCTTGTTGTTTCACTTTGATATCACTTAATTTGTCTTATGATTTGGATTTTTTTATGTTTGCTTATGATTTTATGTTGTGTCATAGATATCTATAGAATATTTCATCATTCATTTGAAATTTTCTAGTCTTGGTCCAAAAGCGTACATATTGTGTAGGATTGTACTACGGTGCTGATCGAGATGTACGGTGTAGACCTTTTTTGAGTTTTGGGTCCTTTATGCCTATTGGGTCTTTTCTTCACTATTTTATTTCACGTTTTATTTTTATGGTCATATTTTTGCACCAATAAGATTCAAATTTCAAGCTTATAGACTCCTGTGTATATATATATATATATATATATATATATATATATAAGTTCATTTTAAACATTTATTATCTAGCAAACATATATGTCTGTACCAAATACAAAGCTAAGGAATCAAGAGTACAATCTCCCTACTACATATCATAACATAGGAGGACATAATTTTTTTATTGACATTTACACACAAGGGTTTCAACGGAGAAAATTAACATATCCTACTATCGGTGTGGAAGAAAAAGGAAAACACTAGGTCAAGGGTTCTAGATTGCATGCACATTCTAGCAATGAAGAAGAATAAGATGACAATGCAATGGAATAAAGAAGCTCATAAGTGAATCCATAAATCCTGACATGATAGGATTTTTTAAACCAAGGATTTCAAACCGAATCAAATGGATCTAGTATATGAAAGTAGGTTTAGAGCGCACCCAGGAAAAATTCACATTCGATGTAAGAGACCATATATTATACATCATATGAAATAACATGAAACAATAATATTGCGATATCTAAAAGGAAATGTTCTACCAGGAAGGATAAATGGTAGTAAGTTTAAATCCTATAATGCATGGTTGCATAGATTTAGAAAAAATAAATAAGTGCCTTCAGAAAAATATTAGAGTAGGATTTTCAATTTCCTGTAGTGTGTGGTTGTTAGAAGGATTTTGAATTTTAGATTTCATGTGTTCATGATTAAGTATATGTAGGATTATGGAGAATAATCAAGATCAACCAGTGAAATCCGAATTCAAGTGCCCAAGCTTACTCAAGATGGAAAGGACCTAAATGAACAAAATAAATCTAACAACATTACGTAGAGGGAGACACAAACAAAAGAATAAAAATAATTTTAAAATGTGATATTGTAGGTATAACAAGAGCCGTGAAGCAACCAGTTCCTTCTTACAGGTTGCAAGGTTTTTGTTGAATTAATAGAAGTTAATAGTTTCTCATAGATGTAAAAGAAGTGTGTTTGTGCAGGTATGTAGTAAGTTTCGAGAAGTCATTTTCCCAAAGTTGAAGGTGTTATTACATAGAATGGTGAAGAGGGTATTGGTGTAAAAAAGGTTAATAGAAAGGATATTGAACAATGAATGTTGAAGAGAATATTGGTGAAAAAGAGGTTAGTGGACAAGATATTTAGCATAATTTGTGTAAAAGGAATTGTCTACAACAATCCTTTTCGATAAGTATTTTTAGTGAGATGAGACTAAGCAACTTTCATCTTTGATAGGGTTGGTTTTCGTTGCATCATGTCCTTGATTTTATGGTCGGAGTTACCTTTCATGCGTCTAATTAGATTTTTTTGAAATATCACAAATCGAAAAATGATCACATCATACAAGAAAGAAAACAATCAAACATAAACTTTACAAATAATATTATATAGCTTTTATTCTTTTATGCCAAAATAATATGTATAAACTTAAATATTCCCGTAGTATAGGAGATCATGTTTTTCTTCTTGTAATTTTATGCTGTTGTAATTTTATGCTGCTACTAAATTTTAGAGCCATCATAAAATGTCTACAGAAATTGAAGAAGCAGAAGAGAGAGTTGTAACATCTATGGAAACCTCCGAATAGATGACCACCGATATGCGTCGAATCCTCTCTAAGTTTGACAATCGTTTCTCACTTATGAAGACAAGCACACCAGGACGTAATTTTTTCGGCAATTAAAAGGATCATTTGGATGTTGCGGTGATATTCATAACCAAATGAGACACAAAGACCGCAAGAGACATGCTCTTTTACAAAAACACAAAATAAGTCTGCATATACAACCTTCAATGACTCATGAAAATTTGTTAGCTTGCGGTAGAAACTCTGTCAGCCTAATTCGCACACAGAGTCTGATGAAGATGTGGATGGCCCATTTAGAGTAGTTTTACAAAATTGTGTTCTTTAATATCATATATGCATCCCATAATATACTAATTTGCATACATCCATCCATTTGATAGACTGTTAGAAGTCATGTTAATTTTTGATATCATCATTTTATTTGTTTTCAAATATCAGTGATCATAACATAATTGCATATGAATTCCTTTATATTGAAGCACTTACAAACAAGGAGTCGTGGGTCTGATTCATAACATTATGATCGCAAAATCAATTTTGTTTTTATAAACCTTGTGTATCAAATATTGTAAAAAATGTAATTTTTTTTTTATCAAATAATCTTCCATATAGTTCAATGAGAGGATGTGGGGAGCCATTTGACAAGATGACCAATTGATTGAGATGTAATACGGATGTAATATATAAGTTAGATAGATCCTTTATTGGTTTGGAAGTGCACAATTCAAGTAATATTATGAAAGAATGAGAATATGTTTGAATGAAATTACATCTCGAAAGAGATGAGCAAAATAAAGGAAATATGTTCTCACTGAATGAATTTGTGAAATTTAAGATATCATAAAATGAGTTTTCTTTAAACTATCCCAAAATCCTTAATAATTAGAGAATAAAATCCAAAACCAAAAGTGCAAAATTAAAATCAAAATGAAAACAATAAGTGCATAATTTTTTTTATTAAGAGAACCACTTTAAACAAATATCGAGGAGTGTGGAAACTATGGATGAAAAACATGCATAGAAAAATTAATGAGATTGAACCTAGGGTGAAACACATGTGTAGTTGTTGCGGTGTGTAGTGTACCTGCATGGTTAGTAAGGCATGTGTTGCCACAAAATGTTGTTTTTGTAGACAAGTTTAAGGTCCACCAATGTTTCAGTGGGAAACAATTAGTAAAACAAAAAATAATTAAAGACCCAAATGAAGAATTATGGAGTGTGTCACAACCATAAAACCAAATAACAAAATACAAGTTAGAGAAACCAATGACATGGTCAATTTCCCCTCACTTGAAGCTTGATTGGTAATCCTTTGCTTGGAACAGGGAGAGGTTCAAAATTCATTTTCTCATCAGGTATCATCATTGACCATTCATATTTAGATACCAAATGATGCATAAATATGAGTGCCTGCAGTTTTGCAAACTTCAAAACTAGGATAAAGTATGACTCCTCCAAATGATATAAACGTATACGGTGGATATTTCTCATCAAAATGACTCAGATCAATTACATTTGGCTCCTTGTAAACATATCGATTCTCCGTTATAATGTGTGATACTAGTCTCCCAAAATAGTTGTGACCAGATAAAGATTTTAGCTAAGATATTTTGTTCAATCATAATAGTTAATAAAGGAATGGAAAAGCCATGTAAGCTTGGAAGGAGATTAAGTTACCTGCCAGCCTTTGGAAATGGTATATCCCTTATACTGTACATCTTGAATAGTGACCCTGAATCCACCAAAAATTGAGGGTACCATGCGCAACTGTTGGCTACCCTTCACTCATAATGCACCCGGTCAACCCCGGTTAATGCATCATGACCACCCATTACAGAATAGACGGTCATTATGCATTAACCAGGGTTAACCGGGTGCATTATGAGTGTGTAGTGTTTTATTAATAACCTTGTGTGTGTACTCCTTTTTTTTAACATCCTCCCATGATAATGGTTCATTTGCTTGCTTTCCTCAAAGAACATCTGTTTGTTCTATGGAATGTAATAACATCAAAATTTAGAACCACATAAAATGGTCCAACTAATATAAAATGAATTGAATGAAACATATTCATACCTTGTGGTACTCTTTGTAGACATGGGGATGTAAACACTACATCTTGAAAAAATGAGTTAGAAGAACAAAAATGGTGTCATGGCCCTCCTTTCAACATCTTCTTCAACACCCCTTCTAAATGTTCTATATTCTCTACCATATCCCACTTAGCCTCCTCCTGAGCTTCCCCTTTTCTTCTTATTGTACGAGATCCTACCTTGCAGATCTGCAAACCAGAAAGCATCAGCAGGGAAATCGAACACAAGAAATAGGAAACAAGATGCTCTTGCACACAACTGGCTATACTATTTTCTTACCTTCTTGTCTACAAAGTCAGCTTAGCAGTTGGTAAGTGCATGGTCATATGGGTAAGAAGGCAGAAATCACTAGGAGGCTGGTCAGGCCTCATCGACATATTGAAGAATTACAAGGGACTCGAAAATGGGTTACTCCTTGTGAATAAGTACTTGTACACTTGATTCATTCACAACAACAGATCACTCTTATTGACTGTAATATCTTCTTCTTGGTATTCCTATTTGACACCTTTCTCTTCCAATCCAATATGAACAAGCATGCCAAATGGGCTCACCCACATGCTTAATAGTTTCAATTTATTTTAAATCACTTGAAAAATTTTAAACGATTACACGGTATGGGATGGATCTTACTTGAGAATAATGGGAGTATTCGTTAGTTTTCTAGAAGAGGCTAAGCCACACTTACCAACACAGAGACCTAAAAATATTTGGAAGAGATCCTACTAATAATGATTGCCCCGAATTTTTAAAATAAATAATATTATTACCTTGAATAAGGGATTTATTCACCCGAAGGTGTTCCCTTTGAAGAAGCCTTGGCTGGGAAGCGTCAAATTCTAGCCAACTCTTCATAAGGACTAATTTCCACTTATTTGGAGATATTTTCCGGCAACAATTATTACTAACGCCATCTGTACTATGGCTAATATTGTTTAGCACAAACAAACAACAAGTGTCCAACATACATCACACATAAATTGGTGGACTTAATTACTATACATTTAGTCTAAACCAATCTATTTCCCGAGCCTTATACATATCTGCTACTATTTTTTAAATTCTCATTAATTTTTTGTTTCTATTTTTTATTCTTTTAAATTTTCCTTTATTGGTTACAACTTTGACACTTTTTCGCCAAATACAATTGACAACTCTTCACCCTGATCAATTTCTCATGGCTGGACCCTACTAATGAAGTGTGAGTTTGTGTTTCCCCCTCAAACTCCTTCTAAAATAATATTGGTTTTGAACGCATTATCTGTGTGTTTGCTGAGGTGAACGTACGAAATGTCTGCTTTAGACCGATATTGTTTTCCTGTAGTCATCTGTGCATCCCTTATGAACGCATGTCTCACCTCACTAGAAGTAGTGGTAAAGTAAAATTTGATTTTCCCTTACCGACTCCCTAAATAATCCTGCATTTAATGTTAGCCGTTGAAACAATGTTAATAATAACTATTTAAAAAATCTATCTCCCACTATAAATACCTTGTTGCATATGCATTCTATCCTACACCACCATCTAGTTAAACTTGCTCTGTGTTACTCACCCAAGCTCAACAATGTCCACGGTATGCAACAAATTTGTCATGTTTATTTGTTTTCAATACTGTCTTATGCCTACCATCTTCAGTAGCTGCATTTTATGCTCCTAACTACTGTGTTATCCTGATGGGTTTGCTTGTTGTTGTGATCGTGGCTGGGTTTATCTCTAACTACGGGGATTCAAGATTGTTTGTATCTTCGCAGAAGACAAGTGTTCTCAAGCTTCATGTATGCCCAACTTACCTAAACATTTATTGTGAGAAGAATGATGATATGTCTTATTTGATTCATGTATTCGTTGATGTTTGAAACTTCATTCTTTCCCACTTGTAGGATTTTTGATGGTCTTAATTTATTTATGTGTTGGGTGGTGCATTTGAAATTGTATCTTTTCCTCATTTTGGATCGTTGATGGTCTTATTTGATTTATATGTTGGCTACGGTTCGATTATATTTTGTCTACCATTTGGAGTGTTGAAAAATATGTACAACTTAGGATTAAAAAATATAGGGAGTTGCTCTACCGGTGAGCATCTTGTCCACCACCCTCAATCAAAACTCAAGTTGAGGTTCTACCCAAACACTAACAATGGCTCTGGTGCCTTGTTGAAAATATTGGACAGGCTAAGATTAAAAGCCAGGACCAACTCCCAGTTGACAAGTTGCTTGCCATTTCATTAGATTTTTATAATTTTCTGGAAATGTGGATTTAAATCCCTATTACCATCCTCAAGCCACTAGCCAAATGTTAACACCAGTTCTGATTGCATATACTTTTCTGTCAAAATCTAGGAAATGATTGCCTTAGGTCTCTGTGTTTAGTGGGCTTAGATGGGCCTTAAGGCTTAGTAGCTGATTTTGATATTGTGACCTAAAGAAAACCTATATTTTATATACTATGATATAGTATCATTTTGATATAGCTATTTTGCTGCTATGCCATGACTATGGACTGTGACCCCATTTTTGCTGTGAGTACTTCACAATTTTTTTTAATTACATTTTTGCAGTATTTCTAGCAAAATAGTACAATTATAACATTATATAATAGAAGAAGAATGATAGTTGTATTTTTTTAATATTTATCATGCCCACTAATTCTATAAATCGATGATGAGGCCATAAATTACCATTACTTTGTCTTTCCAAAGTTACCTTTAAAAGTGGATTTAAACGTAATCTTGGAACTTATAGTTTGCTTGAGATGGAATATATGATATATATATTTTTAATTACTTATAATTCTTTTGTTATCTATTTTTTTGACTAATCCTATTGATTATTTGGGAAAGATGTAAGCTCTTGTGTATACAAGCTATAAAGAAGAGATAATACTAGTTTTTGGAAAAGTGGTATTTATCATGAACATTATATATAAACTCAAATATGATTGCATATTTAGATTCCTCTCAAAAAATTATGCAATTTCAAAAAAAGAATCATCTCAATCCAAGATCGTATGCAAAAGTTATAGTTGTTTTTAGTTAGCTCCAGAATAATTGGAGTTAGCTAAAAAATGACAGTTTTAGTTATGGAACTTACATCAAATGAGAAATTGTGAATAATTAGAGAATCCAATGGAAAATATGAGAGAGGTTTTTGTTCATAGAAATGTGTTGAACAAAAACCTCCATATTTTCTACAGGTCTTACCACTAAAGAGAAATCGAACTTTTATTGAGTTGCAGTCAAAGGAAAAAGTGTATCAGACGAGCACCAAAAGTTCCACAATCAGAAATATAAAATTCAAATAGAAAATCTGAGAGATTTTTTTGGTCATAGTAACTTGTTGAACTAAAATATCCTTCCATTTTTCTACAACAATCATCATTTGTGAGAAAAACATAATTGTGTACTGTTGGAATCATGTAGTCAACTATGGATATTCATTAAGACAATTTTAAAGAAGTTATTATCATAGTTATTGCTTTGAATAAATCCGCCCAAGAATAGGTAGTTAGTTTTTAGTGTGTGGACTAAGTAAACTAGGAGAATTAAATCATTATGATTCTTGTTACAAAAAAGAAAGGAGAAAATTTGCGAGCAAATATTCCTAAAATAGCTAGATAAGAATTTGACTCCAATAATAACTCTCTCCATATTTTATGGAGATTGAGATCTTAGTTGTTAGGATTGACATAAATAGAAGATCACATTATATTCCCTAAAATAAGGATTTGGTTGGATGCATGAATTATAAATGCAACCTTCCACACTTTTATATGTAATCTTTTACCAAGCAATGAAAAATTTGTTTTTTCTCTCCATTATTCTGAGTAAAATTATTCTGCAAGTTTTGAATTAAAGTTTGCAAGTATGAATTAAGTCATCTTCCAATGAATGAGCTGGCCATTCACTCCAAGGAATATGGATCAATGCTTTATGTTCATTTCTTTATTCTGTAGTTTTCCTTTTGTTATGAATTTCTGATTTTATGTTATGTTATCTTTCTTTCCGTACAATTTCTTTTGTGAACCTATAGGTGTCTTATTTATTTTTCATTTGCTTTTAATTCAACAATTTCATTTCTGTAAGTGTGATTTATTTTATGCAATTTTGATTTCTTTTATGCAAGTTTTATTTCTGCAAGTGTGCTCTTTCATTTTTGCAAGTGTACCTTTCCATTTCCACATGTGTGATTTATTTTATGCAAGTTTGGATTGTGTTTGAAGGAGTAGTTTTTTAAAGATATTTTTCTCTTATTGCATACAGTCATCAGACACCAGCCCTGGATTGACATTATTAATGAAGAGGATTGACAACCCTCATCAATCGATATTTATCGTCTATATTTTATTTTGATAATATAATAAATTTGTGTTTTGCATATTTATTATTCATTTGGATAGTTTTTTATATCAATCTTATTCCTACCTGATGGTTGAATTGTTGATTGGCAAGGAATACAAACTGCTCGGTGAGCTATCTTGACAATGGTTCAACTGTAAAAGTTATGGTTCTTCTTGCCCCATATTATGACTTAATATTTAAATTCCTTCATTTCATTATCAGAAAAAATTAATAGCCCAAATGTAGGTTTTTCCAAAAGTCTCATATGTGGGCATAGAGGGTTGCATAATGGAAGCTTAGAAAGAAAACTTATGCAATGTAGATTCAAGTTGTATCTATATTTTTTATCTCCTCCTCCTTGTTATGTCAAGAAATAACTTTGGTTTATTGTTATTTATTTTGTATTGTGTGTCATTGTCTTTGTTATATAATTTTGTAACTTTCTATGTTAAACACAAAATTTTAAAGTGTCTACTTGTCATTTCCTTTGTTGCAATTGTCGTTGTTATAAAATTTCCTTTCTATGTTAAACGTTATATTTTAATATATTTACCTGTCATTGCTTTTGTTATTCCCCAACCATCGTAGTCATTTGTCTCGCATTTTCAAAAGGAATGCATGTTCTCTATTGATTATAAAAACATTATGATTGCCATAAACTGTTTACCGTTTAAGCAAAAGTTATCCTACTTCTTTCTTTATTACAATCAAATTTATTACAACTCAATCATTCTCTTGCCCATACTTGTCAACTAGGTTAGTTAGATAAGGGTTGTTTGAATCACTTTTCTTGAGCACCTGGTTGTGAAGTTCACATCCTTTTTATTGCATTTGTTATTTTATATTGACCAATTCTTACGTTTTAGTTGCTTGCAACCAAATTTATTAGGCCCTCGTTTTCCTAGATATTGTTCCAATATTATTGTCAGATGATTGTCTATTCCATATTAATTTCACTGTAAATTTCCTTCCTGTTTACTGTCCAAGTCACTTTCCATGTTGGAAAAGAATAGTGTTGTGAGTATTTCTCCTAATTCTTTACATTTGCTTTATTTATTGATATTATTGTTTCCCTTCATATTTCTTCCAAATAAAAATATTATTCTTCAATAACTCTTGTTTTCACCTTCAATACCACACAAATTATTGAAATTCATAACATATATATGTATATGTATTTATGTAATTGTCAGTAGAAACATGTTTTATATTTAACAAATTTGTTAATATTTTCAGGTATTATGGCCACTCCAAATAGAAACCCGACCATTGTCACAATATCTGATGATACCTCTAGTGTCAGTGTTAGGATCCCACCTAGTGATCTGGTAGCTTCAAACGGGTCCCCTCATTCTTATGCAACCCAGGCAGCCACAAACCAAAGCTCAATACATAGTGTCCAACCACCACTTACAACTTTTGTTCATTCATTGGCTACTTCTGTTGCAACTACATGCTCAACCATTTTTGGTAGGATATCAGAGTCTCTAATCCCATCAAAGATGGTTGTAGATAGTGATTTAACCACTGCGTAAGACTTGATGCAAAAGGTATATGACACATACCTTCGTCTTGAAGCCTTGTACACTTTCCTTTGTGCGTCAGGATATGACCAATACTACTATGGTGACAATGAGCTATACATTAGAGATGAATTCAATGCTTACCTTGTGTCCTTGTAATTTTAGCACCTACCTCGCCCCTGCTACAACTTTCCAATGCTCATACATACACCAACCTCTTTTTGAAGGACTGACTCGAAAAGCCTATGTTTACATAAATATGTTGTACTTCTTGCTCCGTTTTATAATCCCCTATAGATGTTTTGTAAACTTCCTTTCATGAAATATACATTGTATTCTTTGTACATATGTTTCCTACTTTACTTTGAATGAGCATGAAAAATTCAGTGTTTTATGAACACCTTGCACATTGTACATATGTTTACATGATTATGTCCTAAAGAACAACACTATATGAGGAAATTTAATTGGTTAACACCGCCCCCTTTTGTGAGGGTATGCATTTTTTTTTACTTCCCTATGACATTTCTAGCACCATGTTTATGTACGCCTCACCGCCCCTACTCCTAAACATACAACACACCATACACAATATCATTGTAGTTATATAAAATGCATTTTCCTACACTACGTTGTTTACTATTATTTCTGGAATGTTTGTATTGTTTTATCCTTATCCATGTCATTCATCACACCTTTTTTTTAGCGCATAACCCCTCATATCTTTAGAATAAAAATATCACAACAACAAAGAGAACATTAAATTTCCATACACTTAATGTATTATAGTATGCCATAAAACTAATTTACGACAACTCTTTTTTAAATTCATTTACGTTGTATTTTATTGTTTAGGAACCAACACCATGATAGGCTCCACTGCCTCCGATGTTGTGCCTCCCCAACTGGCCATAAACATGCCAACATCCCACACTGATACTTTGGCACCAACTACTCATGACGGACACCCTACAAAATGCACACAAGGCATGCCAATAAAGTCGCTAAATCCTTACCAAATCCTTTGGTATATTGAAAGCAGAGTCATAAAAAATGCTACCTAAACAAATATAGCACAGAAAAACTTACATGGTAAGTATTTAGCTTTGACATCATCGAAAAAAGTAGTGCAGATATAGTGGCGAATTCTTTTGACCAAGCTACGGATTTATACTACAACTAGGAAAAACATACACAATCAAAGGAGGCACCTTGCGGGCTGCAAAAAAAGATTACAATGATTCCAAAACTCCTTGGGAGATCATCCTAGACTTGTACTACTCTATAAATTTTAGTACAAATTAGTTCGTGAACATTCCTCAATATCTTTTCCTTTTCAAAACAGTAGTAGAAATCCACTCATTTCCCATCAAATCCACCGTTGACCTACTTGTTATTGGACTATCCATTACGACCCCCTCCACTATTAGGAAAATTGATAGTACTTTCAACCAAAAACACAAAATTCTACTTAGCGATAACTCCACACTATGTATTGAGGCAACGCTATGGGGTGTTTTCTGTGACAATGAGGGAAAAAATATTAGTGAAATGTGTGCTTCACACACAGCAATAAGACCAATTCTCGCAATAAAGAGAGAGAAAATTACATCTTTCAAAGGAACAACATTAGCCATGGGCCCTGATACAAAAATCTTCGTTGATCCTGATATAGGTGAGGCTCACTCAATGCATGCATGGTTTACTTCCATGGGATCAACACATGCATACCCATCAGTGAGTGTTGACAACATTGAAGAAAAAGATATCGCAGGCATAAAATCCTCCTACCAACCAGGTAAAGCAATCACTTTCTCCACTAGGACAACAATTATACATATGAATATGTCCTCGTTTAGCTATCTAACTTGCACATCAATTGCTAACAATAACCATTGCAAGAAAAAACTTGAGATAAATGCAGAATCCTCTTGGTATTGCCGAAAATGCAACCATGATGTCTCCAATTGTGAATACAAATATGTATTAGTACACTTCATCATTGAGGACGCCACAACAAAAACATGGGTAACTACTTTTGATGAAGTTGCTTAATCGATAATGGGAATATCACCAGAGGATCTTCAACTTCTTGCACCAACACCAGACATGTTTTGGCCCATTGTTAAGCCAATTTTATTCCACCGCTACATGTTCAAAATATCCACAAAGCTAGAGGTCTACAACTCACAAGAGAAATCCTAGTGCACTATTGTCGCTACAATTAATGACATGACCTTTAACACACATGAATCCGCATTAGATGCATTCCTTACATCCTCGTAACTTTATATTTGTGCAAATAAAGTTACACCACTTCACAATAAATTTCACACCAGTATAATCTCTCTATTTACCCAAAGAAGGCATACTATACTTTACACAGAAAATGTTAATTAATTCCAATATATAAATACCATATCACCTACTCCACATATAGGTGTTTGCATTCACAAGTTTGGTTTCATTTTTTTCACACACATTTTTCCAATCTCACATGTCTTGAATGAGAAAAAAGTCACTCTATTAAAGGAATGCAAGCTCTATCGAAATTATTAAACATCAATATGCAGTATTGGCATATAGTATTGCACGTCACGTGAAACAAACAAAATTACTTATATCTTTTACATACATTCAATTTCTTCTATGCCTAATTATTGTTTCCACTTGTTCTCATTCTATGCAGAAATGGCACAGACTAAAAAAACTTCAAAGGCTCGTTTGAAGTACGCAAGCAAAAAAACCAACCTACACGAACATCGCCGCCATATAACTTACATAAAATGACAAAATGTGAACACACAGGCACAAACCTATGTAACCCACCATGTCAATCGTCTCGAAGAACATACTCCAGATCAACATTCACTTCGAGCTACACAACATCAATTTTGTCAAAGATTAGATCACCTCCCACCTCCAAACGCATGTTCATGTTGTAATGATTTATATGTTGGGCTACAGACAAGGGTTTACAAAGGTGGTAATACTTGTCATAGGTGTATAGGTGAAAAATATGGTCATCGCTTCTCAAGTTGGAATAACATGGACCTAGGCCATAAACCTGAAGTTCTATCCTCACTTACACAAGTTGAGGAAATGTTGATAGCAAGGGTCAACCCAATATTGCATGTGACTCATGCTATAGGTGGTCAATACAAATACAGGGGCCACACCATATGCTTCACCCAAGATGTTTCATCCATAACCAAAAACTTTCCTTGTCGCATCACATACTTGGACATCTTAATTATCAGAAGAGTTGGAGCAACACATAGGGCTTACGAATGCTTTGAGTATATCTCATGTTTTAGCTGCATTGTAATTCAAAATAGCTCATGTCCCTTACTACAAGGATTTTCTCCTAGACCACAATGCATTGCATTCCCCACCACCTTACAGTACTGATATATCTACTTCCCTACCACACTTCAATTCAACTATCCCAGACAATGTTGAAAAGGAATCAAAAGTAGACCTTCTCCCATGTTCCCCACCACATACCCATGAGCGACATACATCATATTTTATGTCATCCCTCCCTCCAAACACTACTGAAGTTGACCAAATAACAACTTTCATTAAAGGAAAGAACCAAACTCCACTACAATCAATTGAGTGGCCACACATTGGTTCATCCCCAGTCAAGGAATACAACACTGAGGGTTTTCTCTCTATGAATTTTCCAACATTATTCCCTACAGGGATTACATTGTTCCACCAAGCACATATCAAAAGCATTCACATGCATGAATACACATTGCACCTAATGTGTTACCATGATAACAAATTTGGAATCCATCCACGCTTTCGCTACTTCATTCTGAACATTATGTTATGCCACAGAAGCCAAACAACATCTGTTGTTTTCACCAAAAAAAACATAGGGGACAAATTTCCTACCATGGTCTCAATGTTACATCAGCAACTTGCGCACTTTCCAGACACCCACATTGTAAAGAAACTAATGTGATTTGGGTCTAATTTGCGAGGGAAAAAATAATTTTGGTGCAAACGCATGCATGAACTCATGGATATGATAACCCAACTTGAAAGCCCTACACTTTTCTTCACTTTAAGTGAAGTAGTTATGAAGTGGCCAAATTTACACAGAGCAATGCTAGGATCCCCTACACCACCAACAACATCTGGCCAACAATCAAGAAACATAAACTTCAACATTCACCCCTATATCGTGTCTGCATACATAGAAAAAAGATTAACGATATTTGACAAGGAGGTGCTTCAAAAAAATGCATTTCACAGACTACCGGTATAGGTGAGCTCACTACCACATTGATTTTCATAAATTACCACTCTACCGCATTTTGCAACATGGTTCCTCTTTGTGAAAGTACAAGTATGAATGGAAACCCCGAGGTTCAATTCATATCCAAGGGTTTATATGGCTTCCAAATGCACCAAACATGGAAGTGTTAGACTGGGAGGACCCCCTTCAACTTGTTGCAGTAAATACTTTCTTCGACCAATTAGTAACTACATGGAATCCTCGGGGCCCTAAGAGTGGAACATCTAGGATTCATCGTTCCCATGAAGATGATCCATGCTTGTTAGAAACATACGGGATACATATAGACAACCCTATAGTTGACTATGAAAACTTGTTGAACTACGTGCAATGACACACAAAATGTGGTGAAGCAACATGCTTACAAAAAAAGGGAAATTATTGAATGAAGTTTAAGGTTTCACTGATTTCAGGAAAAATGTGTCCACTTTTGACCCCCTTTTGGTCCCCCATTTCCATGCACTTACCCTTATGACTTTATTGATGTGTGATAAAGAAAGCATTTATAGTTTTTCCTTCTTGAAACATGGAATTAGGTTTTAGTATCACATCCTATAAAAGTAACTACTCATATCACAATACAAATACATTAGTTCTTTATATATTATGTAGTTTTGCCAACAAAAATATCACCTTCGTCGGTTTACATCACCAAAATGAAACTGTACGCTTCTCATCACAAGCACTTGCCCCACAAATCATGAAATTAGTTTGCAAATTACCCTAAAAATATCTTGTATTTACATTTAATTTAATATCTATTACCACACAATATAGGAGGTGTAGTCACAAAATCATGCACTTTAGACATTTATTTATCATGGTATCATACTACTATTTAGAAGGTTCTTGAGTGAAGAAAGTACTAATCAACCCCCGGTCCTTTTTGCATTTTCCCACCACTTTTGGGCCTCTTCTAGTTGTTTTACATCTTTATTTTTCTTGTGGTCGACCTTTTCGGGGTTAATTACGAAATTAGAGTAAGAGAACCCTATAAATATAAAGTTATGAGACAATAATGAGGGACCTAGCATCATCTACTACTATCACTCCATCTACAATTGCAACCACATATTGCATTGGCATCCACATAACTCCATCATCAAGGCACAAGCTATGACATCTGCATCACACTTCATAGGGGGAAGGATTCTATTATATTACATGAAAACATTTTATTACATTTTCTACATTTAGCTATTGCTCCCTATTTTACAAAGTGCAACTGGCACAAGAGAACCTAGGGCACAACAAGCACACACACACACACACACACACACCAGAACTACATCTGGATCCAAAATGTAATGCAACACTCACATAGTAAGCCAAATGTTGTGGTAGCTGAGGTCAGTCTGACCCATTCATTTGCGTCTTTCTTTTTTTAGGTTTTTGATACTTCCTTTTGGTCTTTTGCAGGTCATTTTTTTCTCTTAGAATATTAGGAACATTCAACACAGTATAGGAAAATTAATGCAACAAGTAACGAAGGTTATCAGTCATCTTCAAGACTTGTGAAGACTAGTTCCAGGCCTATTTCCTAGACTAGGGCACCTTTTTTACTTACCAGAGTGCCCATGGGCGCCACAATCCTCTCCCAGGTGCTCCAGTCCAACTATTTCACCCAGATATGTCCTTTTCGGAGTCCCGACACAATCATTCCTGCTTTCTAATTTTCTGTTCATCATTGTGACACTATTTGACAGGCATCATTCAACATGCACAACTCAGACATGTTGGCATTATGGCGATCCAATGTTGAATACCAGTCTTTTGTGTCACGACATGCAGTCCTACAATACATTGAAAAATATGCAGCCAATGTAGTAAACAAATCAGAAAGCTACCATCACTTGTTGACACAGATATCTAATGAAGTTAGCATCGATAAACCTACAAAGGCAACCTACAAGAAGTTAATTTTAGAAACTATTATTGATCGATACATTGGTGCACATGAGACATGCCACATGTTACTAAAACTCCCCCTCTCTAGTTGTAGTCGTACATTTATTACCATCTCATTTGGTGAACATGTATTCAAATGTGTCCTCAATGATGTAGGCAACACAACAAAATTCCCTTCATTCATAGATGCATACATAAAAAACCCTTTGCAATTGGAGAACACCTCCCTCTTTAAGGCCACCCATCTTTGGTCCTTCAATAGCCAATGGAAAGTTACTCAGTGGCTACAAAGGAGAACCCATGCAGTTGTTTGTGTATTCCCCCATTACTATGATGTCTTAGCCCTAGATGTGATACACTATGAAGGTTTTTTTGTTGGTCAGAGCTTCTACTTTATAAACCCTTTCGACATATCTAGAAAGACATCGGCATCACTACATCTGAAATAACTAACCAATGGTAACAAATGAAAAAATCCTACATCCCTTTACACATACACAAAGCCAAAGATATTGTTGATGGAATAAGCAGTGATGACAATACCTCGTAGGGAACCAATCCACTACAGGAAGATATTTTTGAATGGGAGCATATATCATGGATGCGCCCAACACTCAATACAACAATTGATGATGTAGACATGATATACCATTGTGACTTTGACATCAACCGCAATTGGATGTTACATACCATCCCTATTTCCTTACAAAATAGTGCACCTAAATTCATAGACCTCACACGCAATGAAAATTCACTACCACTTGTTTCTCCATGAAAATTCACTACCACTTGTTTCTCCATCAACCCAAATAGACGCTCTCCCAATATCATCAAAACAACACCTTACATACTCAATTGTACTTTCCCATGCAACTCACCAAGGAAGGAACCCACCATTGAAGATGATCATTCAAGGAACTGCTGGTACAGAAAAATCATACCTCATATAATGCATCAAAAACGAGCTTTAAAATACCATAGGAAAAAAAAATCTTCCATTCTTGTACTAGCCCCAACAGGTATTGTTGCATTCAACATAAAATCATCTACTATACATTCTGCCCTCCAAATACCCATTTCCGACATGAAACCTCTTGAAGGCCAAGCCCTAACAATATTCCAAGAGCATATAAGTGCCATACGGTACATACTCATAGATGAAATGAGCTTTGTAAGTATTACAATGATAAACAACATCAACTACATACTACGTGAGGCATTCCCCCAAAACAATAACTAAGAATTCGACAATTGTTCAATGATTTTGGTAGGTGACTTAGGCCATCTCCCTCCAGTCAACAATGTACCATTATATGCAAACAACAAAATAGGAATCTCCCTTTGGCATGCTTTTGATATAGTAATCACCTTGGACAAAAACTTCAGGAAACAAGGCTTGAACCCGAGGAAACTTGAATTTAGAGAAATGTTGACCAACATAAAAAATGCATAAGCAACAATTAAGGTTTGGTCTCTTCTCGTGTCATGTACAAAGTCGTGCATGTCTACCTCAGAGAAATCCACATTCACAACTGAGAAGCATCTATTCACAACGAAGGACCTAACGAGCAGGCACAATAAACAAATGTTACAATCCTTACACGCGCCAATTATAAGGATTGAAGTAGAACAAAGCAGCCATAACTCTGGCTCAGACATCAACGACACTCAATTGGAACAAATAATGTTCCTATGCATCAGACAAGGGGTCATGTTGACATCTAACTTGTGGTTTAGTTCAAGATTGGTTAATGGTACACTTGGGCAAGTAATCGATGTGGTGTACAATCCAGAATCACACCAACCAAACTTGTCATCCTTTGTTGTTGTCAACTTCATACACTACCAAGGGCCCCCATGGGACGTACTCAAACCAACCCACTTACCCCTACTTCTTGTCACACCCAAAAATCATCACCAAATTCCATTTAAAATGTCTTGGGGCCTCACCATCCACAAATCACAATGCCTAACTCTTGACAAGGCCACAATAGACATTGGAAATATGGACATCAAGGACTGACATTCACAGCAATGCCAAGAGTGCGCATGCTCAAATATCTACAAATCTTATCAGCTTTTACATTTGAATGCTATACAAGAATTAGATATACAAATCATGTAAATGCACACAAGGAAGAGGAGCAAAGACTATGTAATGCACAACTACCACTTGACATACAACACATGTGCACCCTAGTACCTACATCATACCCACAATAATGTGTCCAGATCTTGCTACCAACCCATATATCAAAGTAAAGTGTTTCACAAATACAGATACAAGACCCACTTGTAATGCAATACAAATAAAACTCACTTTCATTTTACATCCAAACCATATTGTACACAAAAAAATCAACCCCTCTTTGGCGTAAGTTACAACTCATGTGCAATTGCTAGTTTAACAACAACCCCGACTATTAATGATTTCCCAAACCACGTGTTGATTTCTCTGTTTGGCCAATTGAAATTCCACGAGTAAAGAGCACCCTAATCCGACGGTAAGTAGTGTCCCCAAATTGTAGGAGAGAGGAGCTTCTGCCAATACACATCGTGCATCTAGCACAATTCAGACCGCGAATGTCCGTAGAGTCCCTCTGTCAAATAAATCGGAGCTAACACAACATCCTGACTAGTTGATTTAGAAGAAAAACAATGAGCGAATGAATAAAATGGAAATATGAAGATTGGTGCTGGAATTTGTAATAGGGTCAAATTATATGAAATAAAAAATGTTGGAAGATGTAAAGTATGACATGTTTAATAAATTGATAATATCAAAAACATGTGTCCACTTGTTATTGTAGTAATAAATGTTGTCATGTCATATATGTTTGGAAATTGGTGAAGGGTAGATTAATTGATAGATTGACATGCATTAATAAATGCCACGCCACTTGGCCATTTCTAATTTTTTGGTTTAAGAATTTTTTTTAGTCAAATCATCCTTTCTGGCCAATCAAAACAACAACAAATATATTTATCAAAAAATATATTCATGTAATTATATCAATTCAAAATTTATACATTAGAAATCTTGACATGGGTTGAAAAATTCTTGCATATTATTGCCTCACATTAAAATTACTAATTGATTGACCTGAAAGGTATAGTATCCTGCCTTGGCAAGAACTAATAATGCTGCAATTTGGTTTAGCATGCAATATGTCATTTCTATTAATGATACTATATTTGTCTCAGCTACTAGATTTTCAAAAAGATGGACATGTTTGTTGGCATATAAATTAATCATACCTCAATTTCAACAAACAATAGTGGCCACATATTGGATACTATGTAAAGGAAGGGGAATTCCATTGGGGGAAATTCCAAACCAAATTGTCACTCTTGGATGAATTGATATCAATAATATTTTGGTAGGTAACCATCATAAGTAAACAATCATCGTTGGGAGCTATGGATATAGTGATCTAGATGTGGGAGAAAGATGAAGAATTCACCTGGCTTAAATTATTGATGCAAGAATTGGAAACAAATGCACATGTATAAGATTATGGAATATGTGAGATTACAGATGCCTGAAACTAGGATACCATTGGACTCCCAATGGCTTTTTATTCAGTTTTGCAAATATGATTTCAGAGGGAATGCGACCACATAAATAAGCAATTAGACAGTTGTTACGATACTATTTGACCACAATGTCCAAGAATTCATTAGAAATCACAACATCAGAGGATGATTCAAAGTCTGTACTTTATCATAGACCTTCATCACGAACTTCCGAGCACACTTGGGAGTCAGTTCAACCACCAGTTGCAACAGTCATTGCAATGGATGGAGAGGTAGCCATTTATAAGCAACTCACCGCCTTAACAGTAATGATGGGAAAACAACTAACTAACACTATGATAAGACTATAAGGAAAACCCTAAAAAATCTAAAGAGGCACAATGCAAACAACGGGATAACACAAACACACACATGAAACCTTAACAGAGCCGAAGTTCACTATTGGAGTTAAATTCTTTTATTTTCCTAATTTTTCACTAAACCCTTCCTCTAGTTGGTTTTTTGCCCACAAGTCCAAGGTTCAAAATTGAGCTCGTCACAGCCCTTCCCAAGGCCTCAAACCTGTCAGAAAAGGGCAGGTAAAAAATTACATGTAAAACAAATCAAAATGTAAAAATCATTTGATAGTACAAAAGTGCAAGTTACTTTTAAAATTGTCAAAAGAAGGGCTATGTTGAAAAAATGTTTGTCAATAATTTTTGTGAAATTTGTATATCTTAAAAAAATTTATGACATTTACAAACAACAATCACCTCCAGCTTAGATCTGTGCATGACTCATAGATACGTTAGACAAGGCGTAATACTTGAAAATACCAATTTTTTTAATATAATAAATATACTACTACTCAAATAGTATCAAGCTCAAATCCCAAGTTTCTAGCAAGTTGTTGATGTCAACTTAGCGAATAATTGAGCACAAATACCTAAAAACCAAATATTTAATTTTATTGTTTACGATTCTGACCTTTTCTTGGGATTCATTCATGTGTTTTATCTACCACTCTGTACTTGTTTATGTTTGTTTGTTGTAGGAGCCTCCTTGAGAGACATAGAACAAAGCTACGATCAACTTGCACATAAATATCTACACACTTGGCAGTCTGCACAACATGATTTGAAACATATTCAACATGTAGAGTGGCCACTACTTTGGATATGGATTGAGATAGATATATGAGGTTTGGGAAGAGCTTCGAGAAAATTATTGAATTGATCTCAAAGAGTGACGTCAATTTGTGACTCGTAATGTAGGGTGTCAAGAAGGCTCTATGGGAGTCATGTTGGCACCAAAGGGTGGAATGAGCTCACAATGGTCTTGATCCAAATACCCTAGATCAATTTGATCTCGGTATGTAAACAAGCCATGTTGCAAGATGATTGGGTTAGCTCTATTTGTATGTAATGGAGAAGTCTGAAGGATCACAGAGAAAAGGTAGATGGGGCTTGCTTTCAAGAAAAAACAAAGGTTTAGTCGCTTGAGGAGCTCACCCATTATGACCCTTGCAAAGAAGAACCGACATAATTTTTGAGTTGTTTCCTAATGCAAAGGTTGATTGGACCTATTTGAGATGGCAAAATGCAGGGAAAAGGAGAGGAGCTCATTTCAGAGGAGGAGAATAGGTAAAGATAATCTTCTTCATCCATTGAAAGAACCCATCCAAGTAATCATTGGTATCTCCTCTCTAATTGTTGTTCAATAGCAGTGATGTGGGTGCTAACAAAAATTTTGTATTCATAGTTGTGATCAAGACAATGATGCTCAACTCTATGCCTAAGGAGTTGAGGAAGAGGGTTATGAACAGATTTAAGGAGGATTACAAAGGGTGTGTATGTTTAATGGAGTAGTCTAATTTGATAAAATGTCATTTATGTGTAGTAGATCTGAATCCATATTGTGCACGAGGTGAAGCTCTTGGCTCTGAAATCTAACCAAGAATATCTCGATGTATATGTCGGTGAAATAGTTAGTGTAGGTGTTTCAATGTATGGATGCACATTATCTTAATTTATTTAGAACGTATCTAATTCACTACATTTTACTACTTAAAATTTACATGGGTTTTAATTTTAGTGATTGAAATATGAACGCATTTTTTTATTTAAGTGGTAAGAATTGAAACGAGTTTTGACTTTAGCACTGAAATCCAAGTAGAAGTTGAAGTTATTTATTTTATTATTTATAAGTTTTCTTAATTATTTGAATTAAAGATCCTAGTGTCCCACACATAGTTTGATGGTATTTATGTGTTTATTGATATGTGTGTCTTCTTGTCTCATTTCAATTGTTTGTTTATGTATTTATTTATTAAATTTATTAAATGCTTATTTTTTTAATTATTGGTAAATGGTTTTGAAGGGGACCATGCCCTAAAAAACAAAAAGTCTCAACAATTATATGTAACAAGAAAACCAAGGTGATTGTTGACAATTATATTTAATGTTATTTTAGTTATGATAAAAAAATTTAAAAATATAATATTATAAATTTGAACTTTCTTTACAGCATAATTTAATTATTTAACCAATTTTTACATTGTTATGATCGAGGGGTCATTTTGTTTGTATTATTAGATTTTCCCTTTTTATTTAAGGAGCTAATCTGTTGGTGATTTTTTTTTTAAATTCTGATTTTAAAAAATTATTCATAAATTTTTTTTGCGTGTGTTCTTGATTTATTATTGTCGTATGAAGTGTAAAGTATTTATAGTGTTTTTCATCATCGAAGGGATGATCCAATATTTGCCCTTAGGCCAACCCTTCAAATTTGATCCCTCCCCTCAACCCTACGTGGTAACAGCCTTATATCCCCCTTTAGTAATATTTCGCATTCCGCATCAAATTCTAGCTCCAATCATTATTTCTTTTCCTGATCCAACTTCAAAATATGGAATTAAAATTTGAGACTGGATGCTTTCCTGGGACTGGATCTGATTGTTGCGTGGGTGCTCATGGGCATGCAGCCCTTCTCGGTGTCGATGAAGCGGTGGTTGCCCCTTCTCCTGTTTCATGTCTGTTCTTGGATGGCCCAGTGCGCAGGGTCCATATTTGATCTCTGGTTTGTGTTGGAGCCATTTCCTGGTGCTGGTTGCTTCATGTAATGCTTGCAGCTTGTATCGTTAAACCTTTGATGAGCATGATTCATTGTGTGATTGGCTGGTGTTAGGCAACACTTTTAGGCCTGGCTCTTTTTTTCCCTGTTTCTGGGTAACTTTTTCGGGTCCGTATGACGGCTACAAGCCTGGCTGCACCAGTTTCAGATGTTGATGTATGGGAGGCTCGTGTTGTGTTTGGCTGAACCTCACGCGAGCCAGACTCATGTTTGACTGAGGTGAGATATTGGGAGGCTCGGGGACTTAAGGTTTACTCTTCGGTGAGCCAGATTCGTGTGATGTTTTGTTGTTCCTGCTGATTTTTGCAGGGATCCCTTTTTAAAACAGGCTTCTTGGGTTGGTTGACAGGCGGGGGAAGCTCTGCGAGCTTGACTCACGTTCTGGATTGTTGTTTCGCTTCTCCAGGTGGCTGCTATTTCGTTGACCCATGTTACCTCAAGTTGGAAATTGGTCTTTTCAGTACTGAGTTGGTTTTATGTTGCAGTTGAACTATGATCTATGTATTGTTCTACTTCTGTGTGAGCTCGCTGGTTGTGTGCCTCTATGAGGCTGATGATTATATTGCCTCTTGTTTGTTGGTGTCATATGTGTTTGGGCTTGGAGGCTCACACTGACTGTTTGCTGACCCTTGTTTTAGGTTTGTTTGTTTGATCAATCCTTATAAGCTCTATGGTTTATCCTTCGTGCTGGTTTTTCTGGTGTTGTAACAGGGAGGGGGACCCTCTCAAAACCCCTTATTTTACCCAATAATAATAAAAAAAGCTATCATCTGAACTGTATGAAGCCAGAAGAATAAGACCACGTCATAAGCATAAATAATCATTCTATAAATAAAATACTACGTTAGAAACAAATTTATCTAAATCATGGTCTCCACATTCATTAAGTGTTGCAAATACTGCCATAACAGGCAACAAGGTCTTCTAAATACTGGCATGAAATTGCAATAACATGTATGTGAACCCAGAAATTTGCCTTATGCTTTCCTGTGTATCATCTGAACTACATGAAGTGTTGAGCTCAACCAACAAAATAATACTCAACATATAGTTCTAGAGGGACACTTCGTTTAGCTCTCTTCAAACCTTAAGAGGAACACCGATGAAGCCAAATAATCAGTTCAGATTTATGAAATTGATGCAGACCAATCTTATATTGTAAGTAGATCCTTTGATGAGTGAGTAGTTCGCAAATCGATCAATTGATGAGTGAGGAGATTGGGAAGAATATCATGTTGCTTAGTATTTAGATCAAACTTGAGAGGCACGGGGAGTAGTAAGACTTGGAGTTCACTTATATGAGCACATGTAGCAGACTTATAATGAGATATAGAAGGACTAGTATGGGATTGAGAAGCATCCTTGAGATGTTGGATTTCAGCTTTAAGAGATGTAATCATAGTTTCCAAAGCTTGAATTTTGTCTTAAAATAAACAATTTAAAGCTTGAATCGACTCTAAGATGGGTTGATTGGATGGAGGATTAGGACCGATAGATTTATCAGATAGATGATTGAAAATGGCACTTTCTTGGGTGGGTGGTATATTATGAGGGATATATATAGTGTCTTGGGTTTTTTTGGAGAATAGCTTTGCAATGTGGATGTATTTGAAGTAAGTCATACAAAGAGATCTGAGGAATTTTAATAGCCATGAAAGAAGATTGGATAGAATAAGAAAAATGAGGATCAAGTGTATGATCATGAGTGGGGTTCACCAAATGATTTAATTTAATTAGTACTAATTAAATCTATATATTGTAGAGAGACTTATTGAAATAAACAGTAAAATACATAAATGACGTGCAAGCAAGCTAAGATGTAAATATGATAAGGAAGAGACGAGATAAGAAGACTTAGCAGATTTATGCTTGATCTCAGACCGATTTGGACTGGGAGAAGTGATGAACAAAATGAGAAGAGTGGTGTTACTACTCACTTTAAATTTTGAAATGCAGGAATGAGGTCGTACACGAGCGCCCGTGATAGGTCAAGGGCACCTGGGCACTGGAGATCACTTCTAGACGATGATGACTATACAGGAGCTCAAGATATACTTTCTGAGGTGTTGTAGGGTCTTCGTTGTTGTCTTCTGTTAATCTCTTGATAGTCATAAAATGACCACTGAGGGTACATGTGACCTGCAAAAAAGAGGAGTTCCCCTGCACAAGCTCACAAACCGCATCAAACCTAAAAAGAAAGATGCAAAATGAGGAGTCAGACTGACCCCAACAGTCACCCCGAGAGTGAACTTATGACCGAGCGTTGTACTAGATCTTAGAATCCATGTAATTCTTGTGAGTGTGTGTAGAAATTGTGCCCTAGGATGCCCTTGTGCAAGTTGCACTTGATAGCAGGTTGTAGCTAGAATGTAGAAATGTGTAGCATGTGTGAATGAAATAGAATGAACTTCCCCTTTCTATGTTGTGTATGCAGAATATGTAGTCCCTCATCCCTTGAATGCATGATAGATGAACGCTTTGGAGTGCTTTAGGTGCCTTTTGGATGCAAACTTAGGTGATGATAGTAATGCTTTGAACAAATAACTATGTATTTATATGATTCATTTGTTTGAATTTCATAATTAACAACTGGAAGTATGACCCATACGTGAAAAAGATGACCAAAATATAAAAGAGACCCTAAAGGAGTGAGTAAAATGAGAAAGGGTCAAGGGCGCTTGTAGGGGGCAGGGGCACCTGGATGCTTCTGTCTTGGTTGGGCGCTAGTGTTTGAAGCCATGAAAGATAAATAAGTTCAGTGTCGATTGGGATGTAGGGTGTGTAAGACCAAATAGAAAACATAAGACAAAGAAAAGAGGTCAACGATGGTTGTCAACCACTAGTTTTCTTGCTTAGGAATCATGTAAATGCTAATATGCTTTTAGGACCTAGAAATGTACCCAAGTGCGTGATTTTGTGTCTACAATAGTCAAAAGTAAGACAAAAATACTAACAAGCAACGAGTTCCCCTAAAAATTAACATGATTATATTATCACACATGTGGACCCACAAAAATGTCTTCACCCTTCACTATGTATGTATCATCTCGAAGTGAAATAATATTTTGGTATTCCTTTTCATTTTGTTCTTTGTTAATGGTTTGTTTTGAATTAAAAAACAACCCTTTGAAGGAGTGGGTTTACCAATGTTCACCATAAAAAAATATTTCCCGTACTATTACTAAATTTCTTCAACACTACTTGAAATCTTTTTAGGATTTCTTTACAGATAAATAAAGAGAAAATTTCCCTTTAAATTGTAAAAAAATGATGGCCAAAATACATATCACAAATGAACAAAAATACCTTAAACACTCCAAACAAGGAACAACGCCCTTCCACAACAATCTCTTAAATTGAATGAATCAAAACATAAAAAAATATAAACAATTGAAGGGCCCTTGGTCTATTGGTCATGTTGTTAGGCTTTCAATGAGCCCACTAGGGATAAAGTCTTGTTGAGTGCAAGCCCTGGAGATACCTAACACGAAGAGTCAAAATAGTTGAGGTCAGGATCGTGTCCTCAGTGACTTTGACGACGTGGATGCCCCTTACTCATAGTTGCTTAAGTTGAAGGTGATCACTAGTTTAGTTATACACTTGTAATGAAACATGAGCAGAGATGCCAACAATCTATGTAATCTAGTGCCCAAATGAATGCACTACTCTTAAAAAAAACTACACATAAAGTTTGATTGAAGAGCATTTCCACTAATGTAGTACCCAAATGAATGCACTACTCATCAAAAAAATATACTAAACATAAAGTTCCATTAAAGAGCATTTCCACAACAAAAAGTTCCATTAAAGAGCATTCTCACAACATAGAACCTCTCCACAACATAAAATTCCATTAAAAAGCGTTTTCACAACATAAAACCTCTCAAATAAGTTAAAACACTACACAATGATATTTTTTTTACACTAACGAGATCTCTACATAAATCTACCTTCCCAAACATGGGGAGACCGGAACAAAAATACCTAGGAGCTTCCCATGTTGGAAACAATTCTTTTATTTTCTTGTTGGAAAAAATAGGAGACTTCATATTTTTTTCACTAAATCCTTCCTCCATTTCTGTTGGTTTTGTGCCCTCAACCCTCTGTGGTAACAACCCTATATCCCTCTTTACTAATATTTCGCAGTCCGCATCAAATTCTATTTCTTTTCCTGATCCGACTTCAAAATATGACATTAAAATTTGAGACTGGTTAAAGGGATTTTCCCCAAGAGTTGAGGATATGTAGAAGACCACGGTTCGAAACACGGGACCCTCTCCGGAATGTTATTCGATAGAAACCATCCTCGCGAGTTTTACAAATATGAGTTGATCGAACAAGGAGAAATGAAAGGCATGAGGTAGGTAGGAGCTTTACTTTCCTTATCTATTTCTACTGATCAGCGACATCAAATTCGTAGTGATGCAGATATTTTTGTCTTTGTCTCTTCAAAATCTGTAAACAGAAATAGGTGCTTTTGCCTTGGTAGATCACATTTTGAAAGTTGTGGTGAATGACGAACACAAATACCAAATTGGTTGGGATGCAACATCGTTTTGGAGGGAAAATTCTTCATTTCTATTTTTCATATTTCACCCTCTTCTGCGAAGTTCGCCCTCTTCAGAATGTGTTACTGAAGGTGTTTGGAAGTAAGGCTAACACAGTGTAGCAACGCAAATTATTTGTGGGCTGAGACCTGAGGGCATGGCACCCTTGGAAGAAGGGCTTGGCGCTTTGCCAGACCCTATCTTATGTTTAATCCTTTCTCTCATGGAACTCAAATTTGCAGTCAGGTGTTCTGTCCTCGGCAAGCGATGGAAATATCTTTACACCAATCTCCCTCGACTGAAATTTGTTACATCTGAACTGTTGCCTTCTACTCCTGATGAGCTAGATAGAACCGGGATAATCGAAGACATCATTTCTAATGTGTTGCTCAGCCATAGTGGTGATTTAAAGGGTTTCAGCTTGAATGAAAATTTCTACTATTGGAATGTGTGCCCCATTAAATTATGCAAATGGGTGCGCTACGCTGCATTGTGCCCCATTAAATTATGCAAATGGGTGCGCTACGCTGCATTGCACAATGTACAACACCTTTCTCTGGCTCAGTTTGCCGAAGAGAATCCTATGTTACCTTTGGATACATTCACTTGTGAGGTTCTCAAATCGCTTTCTGTGGCAGCCTATGACATTTATACTCCCCCAGATTTCTCAGCTTTCAGATACCTCACTCACTGTTACTTCTTGTGTGTAAATTTTGAAGACCCTGCCTCGTTAGTGTTCTTCATATCAAAGTGCCCTGTTCTACAACATCTTTACTTAGAGGATTGTGTCCTACACAGAGACCTCGGCAAACTTACCATCTCTGCTCCAAATCTTCAATCTTTCAGATTACTTGATCATGGCTATTGGGACAGAGAAGATGTAGTAGTTGGAACTTTAACACTCAATTGTCCTAATCTGTCGCATTTCACTTTAAATTTGGCTTTCCCAAACATATGTGTCAAATGTAATATAATCTTGTTACATGAATTTTCAAATAGACTTGTAAGTGCTGAACTGACAAGCAATGCAGATTTGATAGAATTAGAGATCTTTATGTGGGAAGAAGAGAGTGAAGATTTTGCAACCAGATTTGTTGATATAGTTGGGAGTTTCCAAACATTGAAACAACTCAAGCTCTTCAGCCGGACATGTATGCAAAGCAATAAGTTTCCTCTTATTACCAGACTTCTACAACGGCTTCCAGGTCTTGAAATTCTGTCTTTCACTAGGTGTCCAGATCTTGAAGCTCTGTCTTTGACTGGGCTTCCAGGTCTTGAAGCTCTGTCTTTGACTAAACGTTTTCCAACGGTAATAAGTCGTGCCATGACTCTGTTTTCACTGTTAGTGTTATGTGTAAAATAAAATATCTCTTATGTAAATTTCTTGTCTCAGTTTTTATTTTATTGCTGATTTTGACATAGACAATACATTATTTTATTTACTGGTTTTAAATTTCGTCAATCATATTACAATTTTGACCATATAGTGATATGCAGAGAGATCAAAGACCAAAGTTGAGCCTTGAAAATGTCGCACTCGCTGTTGTATATGTTGAAATTGAAGATTATTCAGCGAGAGAAATTTTATTGCTGGATTTTCTACTCAAAAGCATCCTTTCACTGAAAATAATGACAATTGAAACCCCTAGTGCTACAGATGATAAAAAGTACACTGACTTTTTACATAACCTCTTGCATTTAACAAGAGCTTCACCCAGTGCAAAGATTAAAGTTTCTCGTCATGGAGGTATTGTAAGGTGGTATTGACACTTACCTAGTTGAAGAGCAAGTTGGCAAAAAGGACACACTTCCGTATCTGGTTATACTTATAGACAGTGCAAGTAATCAACATAAATCAGTGGATGTTGCTTCTCAAGGAACTGTACCTCCTCCTCCCACTGCTTCAGCCTAAGATGCAAAGAAAAAGAGTGAAAAGAAGACTTACAAGTTCAAGAAGATTGAAGACTTCCATCCAAAGAAGTCTTAACCTTGTCTGGCTGCGTTTATTAGACTATTTTTTGTATAATTATGTCTCTTGTCGAGGGCTTAAGTTTCTAAGACTTGTCCGGACTCTTCCACCGATCAGATTTCGATACTTATCATGTTTAGGATTATTGCCATGTTGTTGTAAGATATGATCAACTGATATACTGTTTATGATACAGTATCTTTTTTCAATTAATCGTTTACTAAAATTCTGTACACTGAAATTTTAATATTAAAAACAAAAATAGTTATATTGAAGCCATGTTAGATGAAAATGTGTTTCTTCAATTTACACACATTACATATTCTCTACTTCTGGTTTTGACACCTTTAACCTTTACTTGTTTCATGTTTCTCGTCGGGGAAGCTTTGCTTGGGGTGCATCAGCTCTGGTATGACGGGATGCTTTCCTGGGACTGCATCTGATTGTTGCATGGGTGCTCATGGGGATGCAGCCCTTCTTGGTGTCAGTGAAGGGGTGGTTGCCCCTTCTCCTGTTTCATGTCTGTTCTTGGATGGCCCAGTGTGCAGTGCCCAAACATGATCTCTGGGTTGTTTTGGAGCCATTTCCTGGTGCTGGTTGCTTCATGTAATGCTTGTAGCTTGTATTGTCAAACCTTTGATGAGCATGATTGATTGTGTGATTGGCTGGTGTTAGGCAACAGTTCTAGGCCCTGCTCTTTTTTTCCCTGTTTCTGGGTAACTTGTTTGGGTCCATATGATGGCTACAAGCCTGGTTGCACCAGTTTCAGATGTTAATGTATGGGAGGCTCGTGTTGTGTTTGGCTAAACCTCACGTGGGCCAGACTCATGTTTGACTGAGGTGAAATATTGGGAAGCTCGGGGACTCGAGGTTTACTCTTCAGTGAGCCAGATTCATGTGATGTTTTGTTGTACCTGCTGATTTCTGCAGGGCCCCCTTTTTAAAACAGGGTTATTGGGTTGGTTGACAGGCGGGGGATGCTCTGTGAGCCTGACTCGCGTGCTGGATTGTTGCTTTTGCTTGTCCAGCTGGCTGCTATTTCGTTGATCCATGTTGACTCAAGTTGGAAATTGGTCTTTTCAGTATTGAGTTGGTTTTATGTTGAACTATGATTTATATACTATTCTACTCCTGTGTGAGCTCGCTGGTTGTGTGCCTCTACGAGGCTGATGATTGTATTGTCTCTTGTTTGTTGGTCTCATCTGCGTTTGGGTTCGGAGGCTCACGCTGACTGTTTGCTGTCCCTTGTTGTAGGTTTGTTTGTTTGATCAATCCTCGTAAGCTCTATGGTTTATCCTTCGTGCTGGTCTTTCTGGTGTTGTAAGAGGGAGGGGGACCCTCTCAAAACCCCTTATTTTACTCAATAATAATAAAAAAAAGCTATCATTTGAACTGTATGAAGCCAGAAGAATAAGACCACATCATAAGCATAAATAATCATTCTGTAAATAACATACTACGTTATAAACAAACCTATTTAAATCATGGTCTTCACATTCATTAAGTGTTCCAAACACTGCCGTAACAGGCAACAAGGTCTTCTAAATACTGGCATGAAATTGCAATAACATGTATGTGAACCCAGAAATTTGCCTTATGCTTTCTGGTGTATCATCTGAACTGCATGAAGTGTTGAGCTCAACCAACAAAATAATACCTCAACATATAGTTCTAGAGGGACATTTCGTTTAGCTCTCTTCAAACCTTAAGAGGAACATCGATGCAGCCAAATAATCAGTTCAGATTTATGAAATTGATGTAGACCAATCTTATATTGTAAGTAGATCTTCTAAATTTCTGATTCAAACTTATGTAATCTTGCAACAAATAATTTCAAGTGAAGCTACAAATAACTCTTATGAAGCTATGGTGTTAAAATACTGGACTGGATTACTCTCTGCTATCAATTTGTTTTGTACTGCAGCTTCGTTTAAGCAGCAAGGTTGAATTTGTAGTGCTAAAGCCTTTTCCCCCCCCCAAAAGTGGATTTTCAGGTACTAATTTTGATTACGAACTCCCATTCTTTAGAAAGTCTCGCCTCTTCTAAAAATGTAAGCTCAGAATAAGTGCTGTGACTTTGTAGCTAACATTTCTCACATTCTAGTGAATCAAGAAAAGCAAGATCAAATTGATTTGGCTGCAATTTGTTTTTGGAGGGTAAATTTTTCATTGCTAATTTTGATTAGAAACTCCTCTACTCTGGCAAAATTCACCCTGTAATAAAACAAATGCGAGTATAAAACCAAATGTGTCTGATTTTGTATCCTACATTTCTTACTTCCTCTTCTTCTAGCCCACCGTAGCATGCAAATAAATTTTGGGCTGAGAACATGCCACCCTTGGAAGACTGTCTTGGCTCTTTCCCATACTTCATCTTATGTTTAATTTTTTTCCTTGTGGAACTCTGATTAACAGTCAGATATTCTGTCATCAGCAAGAGATGGAAATATCTTGACAGCAATCTACCTCAACTGAATTTGTTCCCGATGAACTGTTTATTTCTAATGGTGAGAAGCCAGACAGCAAATGCATAATTGAAGACATCATTTTGATTGTGTTGCTCATTTAGATTGTGTTGCTCATTTAGGGTGGCAATTTAAAGGGTTTTATCTTGGACTAGAGAAATTTCAGTGAGTGGGATGTGTGCCTTGTTATATATGCAAGTGGGTGGGGTTCGCTGCAATACACAATGTACTGCACCTTTATCTGGCCCAATACACCCAAGACGGTCCTAAATTCCCTTAAGACATTGAATTTCAAGGATTTCAAATCACATTTTGTGTCACTCTTTAGCATTGATATTCCACCAGTTTTCTTGGATTTCAGCTACCTCCCATACTGTCACTTCTTTCATGTGAACTCTGAAGATCTGGACTTCGTAGTATACTTCATATCAAAGTGCCCTGTTCTACACCATCTTCACTCAGGCCATCTGAAGCATGGTTCTCATAAACCTGGCCAATTTAACAAAGGAGCCTGCTCACCCTTGCCTTGAATGCATGTTGTCATCATGGTAATTGCTCGTCCTTGCCTTTAGACTGTGGCTGCAGGACAGTTGTTTTGCAATACTAGGTCTGATTTGTTACTTGGAGTTGGGTTGTTTGCATTTCTGTTAGGATTCTGACTCTAGCCTGATCAAAACCCTACGGGTAATCTAGGAAAATTCAACCTCTATTTAAGTTGAAGGTCTTATTTAACCAATGGGTAAACTGCTCTTATACCATATCAAATTGGTGAATTTCGAGAACAAATGACTCTTTTTCTATTTTCTTCAAGTTCTTTTATTAGCTAGAATTTTGGGTGAACGTATTTTGAAAGCTCGAGTACATGGGCTGAGCTTGCTACTGAATTTTTAGTGGCACGTCACGTCCCAAATTTTTAATTGGTTATAGTCAGAATGGGGATATTAGTTAGTGGGTTCAGAAATTATAAACAATACCTATATTTATATGAATCTTTCAAAGCTAACTGTGTATTGCTTTTTGTATTGAGAGTTTGATTTTTGTGGAATCAGATTTTCTCAGTTTTGGGGAATTTGAAGTGGACTCTGAGCAGATGCGTGTAGAAAGAATCAAAAAACAAAAAACCGTCCTATTATTTCAATGTGTTGTTTATTCTCCTTCCTGTGTCGTGAGGTTCTTTATCCCAACTTTAGAGTCAAGTACATCTCAGCTTTATTGTGACACTCTCATTGTTCTACATAGCAGAGACTAATTCAGGCCTGTAGCTGATACTGTGATCTAGTATTTTTGCTTCGTTCATGTTGAAAGTCGTTGAGGGTTACAAAAGTTTTAATCGGAGATTTTGACGGATTCCTTACAATATAATATTGGTGTGCATCAATTTCATAGACGTGAACCGAGTATTTGACTTTTCATCATTCCTCAAAAGGTCCCAAGAGAAGTGTCTGACGATGTGATCTTATTTTCCTGGTTGAACTTTAATGCACACTTCAAAAGGGGAAATGTTAAAGGTGATTTTCTGGCCTAACATGCATGATAATGCAATTTTATGCCAACATTTGGATGACCTTGTGCATGTAACGGTAGAATTTGCTAGATCGATGTAGATTTTCTGTAGCATTCTTATGGATGCTTCCATGAATGGGATCAATGTTACTTTATATGGGGCACTTTCTAGCCCTCCCTTTTAGACAGAGTTTGGGCAAATTTGAATTCATTCTTTATTTGGAAATTACTCTCTACCTAAATTACGACATTTGATGAATATGTCAGTACACCATGGTTTAAATATATTTACGTAGAAAGGCGTTTGCCAAAGGGGAGGTGAACCCCTTGGCTAAGACAAGTGTCAGATGCATTGGCAGTAGGAACAAGTGACCCTTGCCATGCGACTATGCCATGTGGTCACACCGAAACCATCGACCATGCATTAAAACCATGATTGCAGTTAATTCGTCTTAATGGGCAATCAACTCGCGGGAGCAGTAAATTTGGCACAACTGTGATTATGCAAAAATCCTCGATATTAATAACATGTGTATTTTTTAATATTCCTAATGGTTGGCCTCCATTAATCCCTATGCTTATGTCTATATCTGCGAGATCTTTTATTTATGTTAATGTTTTTGTGGTCATGGAGCTTCTGATTCATCTTCTGTGGAGAGTGTTGGAAGCACAATGGATTGAGAGTGGGGGGTGGAGAGGAGGTGCGAGAGGAGGGCACAAAATCATTCCTTAAAAACCTTTAATCAATTCAAATTAACTTGCACAAACCATTTACCATTCAATCAAGTCTTAATGTGATCTTAACAAACATTCATATGAACACAACCATGAGAGAGTACACAAGAACACAATATGTATGTGAGAAACCTTTAAAGGGAAGAAAACCCATTGAAACTTGTGATTATATTACACAAACTAAAAGACTTCATGAATATGACACATTACACAAGATTTGTTTAGTGAAACACCCACTTCACAAGGAGCACCAACCCCTAGAAACCGTTGTTGATATTACTCACAACAAGGATTTATGTGAATATTACTCATTACACAAGTTTTGAATAGAAGACCGCTGATGATATGCTGCCAACACACATCTCATAGTGATTACAAGTTCAGCTCATACACCTTCTAACCCTCTTCAAATTCACCTTCTCCTACGGAAATGTCCCCAAATGGAACTCCTTGTATCCTTAGTGGTTTTTGGCAAAGTCAACACTGAAGGTAACCCTTATATATGAATTTAATAGGTTATACGTTTGTGGATCAATTTTCAAGAGAACAAATGCAACTATATTTCCAATAGACCTATCAAACAACAACAATAATTGATAGTACTTTCCTAAAGATGAAATGCAGAGTTTTTAATATACCCAGATTAGGCTTTGTAGTGTTGAATACGAGCATACAAAATATAGTTTAATTTCTGCAATTATTTATACTGTTGTAATTAATTGCCAGAAATAGCGAATAAGAGTATGAGGGAAACCCTTGTAAAATATCAGCTAATAAATATTCTTCCCACGTAAATGTATAGCATAATCTTTCAACAGTTCATTATAGGGTAAATATAGAATTTGCAGGCACAAATACACAAGAATAACTGTCAATAATTGTCCCAGAATGTTGCAAAATATTAGGGACTATAGCAGCTCCGTATTTTCTCCGAAAAATTTGAAAACATTATATTTGAAGCCCAGAATTACTGAATAAATGAAAACAATTAAGGTCAGACCTGGAAATGAACTTCAAATACCACGAATTGTCTAGAAAGTGGGTCGCTCCACATAATAAAAAAAAACAAGATTGTTGCACTTTTATTGATTGAACCCTTGCCACAAAATTGCATCACGACTGCTGGAAATGATTGAGAAACTCGCTGCAAACTCTATGGAATTACTTGGGTGGAAATTTCTCTCATTCTCTAAGAGGGTTTTTGTCCTCTAGAGGGCAAACTCCAAAGGGTTTTTCGTCCTTGGAATGTAATTTGCAAAAACATCCAAGCTTAAGTGCAAGATGAAAAAATGATAGGTGATTAAGCATGTTTTCCTCAAGTCGACCTCTTCCTTTTATAAGAGAAATGACCCAAAGAGGCCTCCACAATGACCAATCAAAAAAGGCGATTTCCTCTAGACATGTGCCCCAAACTCCCCTTAGGCTAGGTTACATTTTTCTAGGGAGAAATTATAATTTTAATCCTCTCTAAACTTTATTCTCCCTCCTTTGCCCAAGTTGCATTTTAGCCTAGGGATGACACAAAATTAGTATGGGCCTCTTTTCTATTCTCCCTAGGAAGGATACAACATAATATTAGACCCAATGCATATATCTAGAGATTACAATTTTATTATTAAGCCAAATAAATTAATGCAAGTGCTTTATTAATTTTATAAATATTTTTTAGCACTTTGTAATAACTTACTGTGACACCCTTGTGCATACCCTTTGGCCGTCAAGTAGAAAAAATTGGGCCTATTCGAAAAGAGAGACATTATAGTCCTCCCTTCTCGAGATTCCTTGCCCCCAAGCAATCACAAGTAACAAACATGTATCCTCATCAGTTCCTAGATCCCAAATCAGCGTAAGCCTTTTGAATGGCTTCTCATGCACTATACAAAACTGCTCAACTGCTGCAGGAAAAAACTCATGCAACTTACTTGTGGAAATTGCCATGATCCTCCTCATGTATGCCCTAAATTTGTTGTACTCCTCATCATGTCCTTGCTATCTCATGCTGCAATGAAGTGAAAAATCCTCATATATGTCTTCATTTGTAGATTTCTTGTCCACAACTATCATAGACATGGCTGTCATTTGATGGAGTAACGTGTATTTGAGTGCCTTCATGGTAACTTGTTTCCCTTCACGTTGGAAACTCAACTCCATAGGCTACAAATCTTGGGTGACTCTTCCTAATGAATGAAACCATTGCATACCAAGTACCACATTGTTATCTTTTAAATCAATAACATAGAAGTCATCATGAAGAGTGTACTCACCAAATAGAATGTTGATTTTGCTCACTTTCTTTTTGCAAGGAATAATGAGGCCACCTGCTATAATTACATCAAAGCCATCAAAATGATCATAATGCAAACATCTTTTGTTCACACAATCCTTCATCCCACAAAGTATATGTGTGGATCCACTATCAAAATTGCCATTATCTTACACTCAAACATGGTACCTTCAAATATGAATGGATTGTACCTTGGTGCTTCTGAAAGATAAGTGATTTTACCTCCATGTTCCATGTTTGGTGTTGTCTGCTCCTCTTCCTTTTCTGAATCAGTAATATCATCCCCATCTGACATAACCTCTATGAGATGAATCTTGCCTTTACCAAGACAATTATGTCCAGGCTCCCAATGATCCTTGCAATGAAAGCAAAGCTTCTTCCTTCTCAACTCATTATGAGTCTCTTGATCCACCTTCGACGTAGACTCCACCTTTGAAGAAGTGGGCTGCTCACTTCCATTTACTGTGTCTTTTCATTCTTTACATTCTTCTTTTTTAGCTAAAATGGAATAGTATCCAAGTCCATGACTATCTGAATAGATTCTTGCAAAGTTCCAAGCTTAAGAGCCTTGACAAAACCTCTCAATCTATCATAAAACCCCTCAATAAACAACATCACTACTTCCTTCTCAGGCATATCTGGTACCATTACTACAATACGTTGAAATACGTTGATGTATGTATCAACGTGCCCACTCTGTCGAAGTTGTGCCAAGTCCCTGTAGTAAAGCTCCACATCCTTGTGATAAAATCTTGCAATCAACTTCTCACTAAACTCCCTGTATGACCGCAGAAGATCATGATTTTGCGTGACTTGCCCATGGTTCTACCAATCGTACGTTACTCCCTCAAGGTGCAACATGGAAAACTGGATAGCCTCCTGCTCTTGCATAGGCTTGAGAGTGAAGTATGTGTCGAGCTTGTGAATTCATGCTCTGACACTGATCTTTCCACTACCATCAAATGTGGAGAGGGTCACCTTGTTGGTGGCCTACTTTAACTCCCTGTTTTGTTGTGCTCTAGGCCTCTGTACCTGTCTAGCTCTCAATATCTCTCTCCTCTAAGCATGATTCTGATGAAAGGGAAAGTCATTATGTATCTCCTATGGTAAAGCTCTCCACTCATCATTAGTTGCCATTACGTTATCTTGGAAAGTTGTATTCTCAAGTGGATCCTCGACCACTTGTGGCTCATCTCTAGGTAGGAAGCTAGGCTGCATAGGTCTATCCGTAGTCCTGGTAGATCTCCTCTCCTCTATATGTGTATGTCGCCTCTCACGATGAGGGGAATCCCTCACGCTTCCACCATTCGTAGGTGACCTGTTGTGCCTCTTGTGACTATTGGCTACTTATATAGGCCTATCCCTTTCATCACATCGGTCTCTTACATCCATCCTCTGCATCAACTGTTGCATGGTCTGAATCATTTTCCTGAAAAACTCACGATCTGGGTCAACCTGTTCATCTCAGGGAGGGCTAAGTGATCAACCTCTTTTGTCTCCCATGTTTTTAGCACTACTCCCTGTGTCTAAATCTGATAGAAGACGAGCTTGTCTCTTTATGTGATACTTGTGGGGCCCAACTTTCCTCAAATGCATCAAACAAGACCCTCTAGGTGGGAGAATTGATGCTCTGATACCACTGAAATGTCCCAAATGGAACTCCTTGGATCCTTAGTGGTTTTTGGCAAAGTCAACACTCAAGGTAACCCTTATATAAGAATTTCTCAGGTTATACTTATGTGGACCATTTTTCAAGAGGACAAATGCAACTATATATCCAATAGACCTATCAAACAACAACAATAATTGACAGTACTTCCTAAAGATGAAATGCAAACCTTTTTATATACCTAGATAAGGCTTTGGAGTGTTGAATATGAGCATACAAAATATAGTTTAACTTTTGTAATTATTTATACTGCTGTAATTAATTGCCAGAAATAGCGACTAGGAGTATGAGGGAAACCCTTATAAAACATCAGCTAATAAATATTCTTCCCACGTAAAGATTGTACAGGAAACTTCGTTCTCGAGCGAGGTGAAGGACGATACTGGGAGCCACCAGCAACTTCGAATGATGGAGGGCTTAGGACCTCAGATGCAGATGTGGATCTATGGGTGCAAAGAAGATAGATGCATGATATAAAGAAGCTAGATCTACAAAACTGAAATAGATAAGATTAGATCAGAATATGCGGGGGTTGTCCGAACAGTGCCGGTTCCAAGAGGATATTAACTCCCTTGGAGGATGTCAACCCCCGTGTCAAACAAGATAATAATAGATCATGAAAAATAGTTATCATGTAGAAATAATGGAATATAAAATGACAAGCAACTGAAATAACAAGAGGACTTAGCTTGTGTTTCGATACGACGATGGAATAGGCATCAAGATGGTAGGCTGACAAACAAATGACAAAGATTTATTCTTCAAATTTTCAGAACTTAATTAAGCTCTTTCTTCTCCTCTCTGGGCCTAGGTCTTTCTTTTCAGATTTTCAGTCCAAATTCAGCTCTTTCTTAGGTTCCGGTCCTTTGAAATATGGGGAAAAACCAATATTTATAGCTTAATGGTGAGGCTAGACTGCATGTTAAAACATACTTTGGGTTGAGTAAAGTAACCTGAGTTAAGAGACATGATGTGATTCAACGGGGCTCACAATTTGACTTAAAGTAAAGAAAAAGGTAAGGATGTGCTAAGAGGTGGGGATGCTAGGTGAAATAATGCATTCTCTTTTTGAATTTTAGAAAAGGGTGTCAGATGGGTGCATTATTAATACCCATGAATTAAATAATTTGTGAGAGATGGGGGATGATGCCAAAAATCTAAATTATCAAATGGGTGCGTATGGAGCCCATTGATAATCAATTAAATAAGGTGAGTAGACAGATGAGATTTAATTAAATTTAAGAAAAAAAGAAAAGCAAGAATGGAAATTGCGTGAATATGAAATGGTGGAGAGGCGCTATACCAAAAATTGGTATCTACATTTGCCCCTTTTTGCTGAGTGGTTTGCAATAACAAGCCACGAGACAAAAACAAAAAGGGTTAGATGAAATATGTGTCTGAGGATGAATGAAGACATGACCAAACACAAGATGCTCCAGGCAAAAAAAAAAATCGCAATAACAATGGACAAAAACTATGGCGGTGACTCCAATATCACATCGGCAGAGGACAATTGCGGTCTCAACGGAGACAAACAACAACATTCTATAGACCAATGAGTGGGTGAAAACCACTGCAGTATGGATGTAAACCAAGATGATCAATGTGTCATAGGAAAACATCAAAATATGTGCAACTGAATGCAAAAGATGTGCGTAATCCTTTGTCTACGAGGAATCGTGTGAAAAAATCATGTGTCCACAAAAGGGACGAGGATGAAGATAATGATGCCCCAGCACGGGGCCCGAGAAGAACACAATGAGTTATATGTGTTGATAATTACAAGGATGAAAAGGCATCCCAACATAAGACATAAATAGATGTTGAAATAAGATATCCCAGGGGGAATAATCATAAATGTGGATATGATGAACAGATATGATAGAACAGTGAGATAAAATGCCCTAAAAGGGAGATAAATATGATGGTAATCATGTTTCATAGGAAAGATGCATAAGTTTTTAGCGAATTAGAAGGTGAAAAAGACAAAGCACTCCTACTTGTTCGATAAGTAGGATAAGAAGTGAAGATACTTTTGCGACAAAAAAAAAGCAGAGCAAACATTCATGGAAGAGAACAAGATCAGATAGGTGATGGCCGTTATGGTATCTTCCAAGACAAAAATGTCAAAGGAAGATGGGAATAGATTCTTAGAAATGGATATGGTGATGCTCCTGCGAGAGGACTGACGAAGATAAGATAATGAAATGGATCGATGACAGTACATAAACGGAGAAACATTGGCATTGATAGTGAATGCTAGGTGTGAGGAATGTTGAGAAAGAGAAAAGGGATTAGACAAGAGGATTGGTTGATTATGAGAAGAGTAAGAAAGACCAAATGTGAAGGAGACAGGGGTATGGTATAGAGGGATGAAGACGGAGGAGGAGAAAAGAAGGAATGAAACGGGAGGAAGAAGATAACAAAGAAGGATTGTAGAGAAAGGGGGAAATGAAGAAGGACAAGCAAAGAGGAGACAAGAAAATGACATAGCAGAGGGTGAAATTATAAAAAAAAAGAATTATGTAAAATGAAAGGTATGAAGGAGGATAAAGCAGAGGAAGGCAGAGAGGTAACGGAAAACGAAATAGATGATAGAGAAAAGAAAATTGAAGGAAACATTATAGTGAGGAAATCCAAGGCAAAGAATATGGAACTGGCCGCATGGAAATGCATGTGGATGGTGGGATGATAAAGAAGATGGGACAATGTTGAAGAGTCAGGTTATCAATGGGGAAGTAAGGAGGAAGTGCGAGGTAAAATATGGAGAAGGATGATGAAGAGGAAGTGAAATAAGACGAGGTTAAGAAAGAAGGGGAAGACAACGTAGAAAATTATGCAAAAGGAAGGGAACCAAGAATGGAGATATTTGATAAAGAGTGAGAATCATAAGTAACGTAAAGAGAAGCTTGAGGGGAGGAATGACATTGATTGGAAAAGATACAGAGATGTATGAGATGAGGATAAGTTGATGACGAGAAAATAGAGAGAGGATGCATGATGAAGACAGTGAAGAAATTGGCAAGGAAGAATTGAAGATAAGAGAGATGGCGAGGAAAAAGAAAGGAAGGGATAGGAGATGCAATGCCAGTGAATGTATGTTAGGAGAAATCCACCGATAATGATCAGTAGGAAATGAGAGGACAAAAGATGAGACGAGGCAGAAAGTAAATGAAGAATGGGAGGGGGAATGCCAATGAAATGATGTTAAGAGAAGTCCCCCGATAATGATAAGAGGACACAGAGGAAGGAAGGAATGAGGATAGAATGGAGGAGGTCAAAGAAAAGGATTCAGGGTGTGCAGAATGGGGATGAGTGATTTTTAGGAGAAGTCCACCGATAATTACTAGCGCAAAAACATAAGATAATGATGAAAGAATGTTAGGAGATGACCTATGAAAATGATGGATAAGTATGGGGATAGATATATGGGAGAACTCTAGAAGATGGAGTGGGAAGAGTAAAGAAAGGAGGGATAACGATGTGTAGAAAGATGAAGACGATGAGAGGATGCAGTGGATGAGAATGAATGAGAGAAAAATGAAGAAACAAGACATGAAATGAATGGAGAAACAACGGTTAAGTAAGATTACCCATCAGTGGATGATGGAGATGAAAAAGGGACTAGTTGGAAGTGGTGTTTACAAGAATGAAAGAAGAGGTGAAAGGATGTGATGATGGGGAATGACGAGAAAATGTAGATGGAGAGAATGTGTGGTAGTGGGCGAGTGTAGGATGACAGATCATGCTTAAGAGGGACTCTTAAGTAAGATCGCCATGCCGCAAGAAGAGCTAAGTAAGATCACTAAACCGACAGTAACAATATGGAAGGAGAAAGACAACATTGTATTGGATACAGGTGTGGAATGGTTGGTTGGAGTGGACGAATACAATGAGAGGCGGGAGACAAAAGCTGAGGAAGATATGATGGGAGGTGGAAGGGTCAGATGGCAAACCATTCTTAAGAGGAACTCTTAAGTAAGATTTCCCTACAATGGGGATGGTTAAGTAGGATCGCCAAACTGAAGAAGAAGAAGAATGATGAAAATACTGAATGGTGTATACCAAAATCGAATAAGAATGAAAGGAGATGATATAAAGGTGATAAAAAGGAAACAAAGCAGTTTGACATGAGTGGATGAAGGAACATATGTAGTGCATATGGAGAGTGTAAGGGTAATCCTTAATTGGGATGCCCACGTGGTGGGAGTGATGATGCAAGAGTGTTAAGTGGAAAAGGAGGAGCGGAAAGACATTCGTGGTGGTGATTGTTGTCTATTGAAAGAGGAAATGGTGGAGAAGCTTCTACAATAGGAGGATCCAAGTAAGAAGACATACCTTAACTAAGATTCTCTGGCTGTATGGATGATTATGTAAGATTGTCAAAATGAAAGTGTAAGAGAAAGGGAAACTCAAGAGGAAAGACAAGTAAGATATTTGGCGTGGTACGAGGGAACAGAAAGATGAGAAGGATGATGTGGAGATAAATGGGGATGAGTGGAAATGAAGAGCGAGGAACAATGGATCAAATACGTTGTTGAACATGTTGAGAGATAAAGAGTAGTAGTATAACAAACTTGCCTTGAGAAGGATCCTCAAGTAGAATTCGCAAATTGCAACAATGATCAATTAGAATTCACAAACCGAAAAGTATATTTGCAAACGCATTAATGTGTGAAATTTGATGTGATGTTGATAAAAGATTACCTTGATGAGATAAAAGGAACATAGTTGTAGCAAGGGCGTACAAGGAAACTATGTTTCGAACTGGATTGGACACAAACAAGAAAAGTTACCACTCAAGGCATTGCACTTACAACCAATAGCAGGTGTTAATACATAACCAACGATAGTTAGTTATACCAAAAGACCGTGAGTGAAATATGGATGAAAGATGCTCATAATCCTAATGTTGACATGACAAAGGGATTGAAGATGTGAGTTGTACGCGAGAAGAAGGTCCTCCCAAGGTGGTGTTATTTAAGTCCATGCCCCAGCTTTGGGAAAGGGAAAGAACAATAGGAGAAAGATGATCAATGCAGGAACCTTTTGGAAAATGTTGATAAAATGAAGGTTGATCAATGCGAGAAACCTTTTAGATGCCATAATAACATAGTAGCCATCCTTTGAGGGTATGGTCTACTTTATACATAATATGGATGGCAAGCATAATATGATATCCATCCTTTAAGGGATCAGTCTATTTCTTTTGATTTTGCTTTGATTTTTGATTTGTATGCTTTGTTTGTTCTTTTTTCTTTTTGCATGAACAACTGTCCTTCGAGGGATCGGTCTGTTTTTGATAACTTTGATTTTTCCTTTTGCATTCATGAATTTTAACTTTACATGAGGAGAGCTAGGGATAGCGAAGTAGACCACAAGGAGGGGATAATGAATGTACAAGAGACACTCCAGGACCCTTTGCATGGCTACAATAGGAGAATGAGAAGGTGAAGGATGTAATGTTTATGGGGCCATATCAAAGCAGTGAAGGCAAACCACATAATTCAGATCATTACAAAAAAATAGAAGGGGCTAAGGATGGAGGAATAATCTAAGGATATAACTAAGTGCTCATTGATAGATATGCTAACAGTAGACTGGTCACAAGTGCAATACATTAAGAGGCTACGTCGTTGGTTTACCACCATAAGAGGGAAGACATTAACTTACCATAGGATGAGATGATAGATAAACATGAAATAAAATTAAGTCCTTAAGGAAATACATGGTGCCCCCATAGAGACACACATATGGGCACAATGGTGGACTTGATGAAATAGATGGTGCCCCAAAAGAGGCATAAATATAGCCACAATGGTGGACTTCGGTACAATAGATGGTGCCCCAAAAGAGGCATAAAATATAGCCACAATGGTGGACTTCGATAAAAAGGTCCCTTAACAGAAAGAGTTACAAGATGTCAAAAAATTTCAAATGAGATTGGTTTGGATTTGGATAAGATAATCGAAACAATGTCATGGGGCAAAATTCCCTAGTGACAAGGGAGTTGTACAGATGATGTGCTCAAGGGCGAGGGAAGGCCACTCCCCTAATAGGCTAAATGTGAAGGATTTAAAGGATGGTGAAAGAGTTTAGATGAGATCGTTTTAGATTTGGATGGGATAAATGATTGGAGACCACAAGTGGGCTTAACAAGATATGTGGTATTGATGAACAATGGAGGACCTTCCTTAGGAGGAATGTTGTGTACAAGAGGGATATTAAGGGATGGTATGGATGGAGAAATTGTGGGAGACCTGACAGATGGGATATGAATTGGATTCAATGTAGATGGAGAAGGAACTTTCCCCTGAATGAGGAAATCATCTTTCTTAATAAGATTGTGGACAATTGTCTGAAATGCGTTACAATGTTCGATGTCATGGCCTGAGGTACGATGATAAGTACAACTGCAATTATGATTGAACCATGATGTCTTAGGACTATAAAGATTAAAGGCTTTAATGGGAGGAAGTGTGATGGCATATATTCGAGTGAAATGTCGAAATATATTTGCGTAAGACCCCATTGAAGTCTCATGGGGAAGGTAACTCTTGTGGGTTTTGATAGGATATTTCAGTTTGGAGCTAGGAGAAAAATTGGATGTAGATTAGATGGGTGAATTTCATGTTTTGGAGGACAAATCAAATTTTGTTGAAGGATTGTATTGTTTGGATGTGGATTGATTGTGGCAAGATTTCGTAGATGGAGAGACTGATCCTAAAATAGATGTTGTGGCGTTGGATTGTTGAGAAGAGGGAGAATATGAATGTTTTCGAGGATGCGCAAAGGACTGTCGAGGATGTTTGCCCCGAGCCTTAGATTTCAACCGAGAAGATTTACCTCTAGCATGGATGACAATAATTTCAACCGAAGGATCTGATAATGGTGGTATGGTTATTAATGGAGAAAATTTCCTAAAACAATAGGAGGACGTTAATGGAGAGATAGGTGTTTGTATGATGCGATTAATGATATCTATGTGAGATGTGAATTGTTTCAGTTTTAGCATGGGAAGAGTTGATTTTTTTGGAGGGAGAGGGTAAATCATCTTTATTTGATTTAGATGGATGTGTTGGTTCTAGATGTTTCAAATGGTATCTTAGATAGGGTTGCAGATTGAGAGGATTTGATTGGTGTGATAGAAAAATCAGGCAAAGAGTATTGGGGTAAACTGGGTGACGTGGCCATGGGCGAAGATATAGGTAAAAATGCCAAGGTGGAGATAGGTGGATTTGTTGGCATGATAGATATAGGGTTGTTCACATAGATAAAGATGCAGACATTTTTGCAAGATTTGGAGATGTGGGTGGTGTCATAACCAATGGAGTAGACATTATGGGTAATGCAACAAATGCAGGAGCATTTTTGGATGTAGAAGTAGATGGGACTTGTTGTTTCATGAATGTTTCGAGGGGTGAGAATGATATGTTTGCTAATTGGGTTGATGTCGAAGGTGGTGCTGTATAGGTACATGTAGTAGAACTGAGTTTAGTTGGAATGATTGTGAAGATAAGTGATGTAGGTGTAGTAATAGGTGTGTTTGAAGCAGATGTGGGTGAAGAAATAGGTGGGAGAGATGTAGGGATATGTGTGGATATGAGTGGGGCCGAAATACATGCTAAAGATGAATCGAATGTGATGGATTGGGGTATGTTTGAAGTGGTAGAAGTGGATGGTATAGTCAAATTTGATGCAGATGTGGTTACAGTAGAAGAAGGTGTAGGTTCAGGACAGGTAGTGCAAGTTGATGTAGGTGTGATAGGTTCTACATAAGGGATGGGAATAATATCCATTATGGGAAGATGCAGAGTTGGTGATAAGATGGGATCTTGAATGACAGTGTCAATTATATAAGTATTTGATAGTTGGGATGTAAAGGGGGTGACATGATTGGTTTGCGTCGTGGAGCTATCGATTTAGATATCCCCTTGATTTAAGAGTTGTTGGACACGATCTTTGAAGGAACAACATCTCTCAATGTCGTGACCTTTTACTCGATGATATTTACAATAGTGGGCCTCGTGATACCAAATAGGCTCGTCTTGTTAGTTGTCCACGGGTTGTATGGGAGGAAGTTGGATAGAGTTTGCAGTCATCAATTTGTCAAACACAAAGCTATATGATTCTCCCAAGGAAGTGTAGTTGGCTGTTGATTGAGGGGATTGTTGTTGAGACCATGTGCTTGATGTTGATGGGGATGAGGGTTGAATGACCACAGTGTTGGCCGCACCCTTAAACTTGTCATTATGTGTGAATGGTTTAGTAGATTCAATTTTAGGTTTAGCAGATTTGAGTTTGAGATGACCCTACTCAATTGCACGGGTTTCGAGTTTGTGAGCCATTGTGAAAGCTTCATCAAAGGTTCAAAATGATTGGATCTGCAAAATAGATGATATATGTTTTACACACAAACGTGAGAATAATTCAATGAGTTCGGTTTGCGGGATAGTGAAGGATAGTTGGTTTATAACATCATGCCATCATGCGATGAAGTCGGTGATGGGCTCATTTTCAAACTATCGAATGGTATATAGATCAACGATAGTGGTTTTGCGTGCGATATTGATAGAAAAGTGTTCTAAGAACAACTGTGCAAGTTGGGTGAAGGAGAATATGGAATGTTGCGAGATAATGTTGTACCAGTCCAACCCGGGACCGGACAAAGACATGGGGAAAGTGCGAAGAAGTAGATCATGATCACGCACAATAAGACAACATGCGTGTTTAAATGCGAGGAGATGTTGTTGGGGATCTTCCTTGTTGTTGAACTTAGTAAATTCAGGAAGTTTCCAATGAGGAGGGTAGGGTTTGATTAGAACTGAAGGATGAATCGGTTCATTACAGACTTGTCCATAGGATAAGGTTTTTTTGGGTGCTACAATAAGGGTTTCTAAACTGGCCAACCGATTCATTAAGGCATGAATTGAATCACTCGAGGTGTTGTAAGGTTGAGATTGGATCGGCTATGTGGTTTGAAAAGTAGTTTGATAAGGTGAATGATGTGTTTGTGGGTGTGTAGGTAGTTGGGGAAGTGTTTGATAAGGTGGTTGATAAGTTTGTGGATATGATGTTTGCGGAATGGTTTGATAACACAATTGATTAATTTGTGGATATGTAAGTGTTTGGAGAGCTACTTGGTAAAGACTAACATGTGTCACAGGTTGAGATTGTTGTATAGGCTGATGTTGAGCAATAGGGGAATGACGATAAGCGGGGATATGTGTGTCAAGAGTTTGAGATGGTTTGAGCATATGATGGGCAGACATGTAAGTGTGAAGAGGTTGAGATGGCTGGATATGCCTATTAATAGTATTGTCAAAATGGGATGTGGGTGGAATGCAATCCACTAATTTAGGATATTGGGAGGATTGAGAGATTATTGGATAGTTTTGGAGTAAGAAGTTATATATGGGGTTAGGAGGAGGCCCAAGTGTCTCGAGAGGAGTGAGAGATGGTGGTATGACCAATTTAGGAAGACTGGCTTGACGAGGGCTATGAGGGTTAGTGTCAAGGTGGGGACAATTTCGGATGACATGGTTCTCATGAGGTGAGACCATGGAGACTGAAGGTTGGGTGATTGACGATGTGGTTTTGAGTTTAGTATCTTATTGGGCGAGATCTTTAGAAGAATTAACTTTATTGGATGGAGGACATTGTTGTTTTGTCTCGATTTGAGAGAGAGCGACAATAGGTGTGAAATAGAGAAACATTTGTTTATGTATGTTGTTGACAAACAAATCAAGCAAAATATTTTTTATCATCATGATTAATTTCGAGATGTAAGGTAAAATAGATAATGAAGGTGCTTAAAGGAGTCTAAGGCTGGTTTCAGGTAGTTTTGGATGGGGACATGCCTAAGACGGTTGCCTGTTGGGTGTTTAAGTCCCAATCAATTAATCAGGTGAGAGGAACGTTTTGATGTGTTAATTATGTTTGTGTAGTCTCACGCAGTGTGTGATAAGTGAAATGTAGAAGATTAAATCCCTTATTTAGGCTATGTAAGTAAACAGGATGCAGAAGGTTTGTTTTAGACCAAAATGAAGTATGCCATTCGATGTGGACAATCACTTAGAAAAGGGAAAATCTAATGCAGAAAAGAGAAAATAGAGAAAAATGAGGAATACCTGGAGAATCGCTTATTGGTGTTATTTGAGTGCGTGTGATAGTGATGTATTTTGAAAGGGCCAATTAGTGTTCAAGAACGTCCGGGTACCCTAAAATGGCACCGTCTATGTTTGTAGATAAGCTCAGTAAAAGTATTTTGTGCGGTGTGTTTGATTTAAACATTGGTCTTTGACAACATATTTTAGTGGTCATAGTATCATAGATGTTACCTGTAAAAATAAATAAAACAATTAGTTGACATTGTTAAGGAAAATGATGTCGACGTCTAAAGAATGTCGTCATAGAAAAATAAATAATCAAAATAATAAAATCGTAGTTGAACATTCCTAGTCAATTAGAGTAATTGTGATGCGAAAATGAATCGATAAATTATAATTTTAATCTATGAAATAAACGTATAAGATAAATTAATAAGCGTCCAACCCATACCAAAATGAGAGACGATGGAATGATAAACTATACAATGTGTCAATAGATTCAAAATGATAAGCTATGAAATGAACTATAGAATGATAAACTATAAACTATAAAACTAATCTATGAAGAAAATTGTTAAATAAGGAAATGCACTTGGTAAATCGAAATTAGAAATTATTGATTGGAAATATGGTAGTGCATGTGTGGTCAAGCCATGTGGAATTCACATGGAGGGGTCCTCTTGGTCAGAGAATGTGTGCATGGAGAGAGGTGAAGACCACGCGGGTCGGTGTATGTCAGTTGGGGGTTGAGGATAGGGTCGAGCCGTATGTGGGATGAGTGGGAAAAAGTCGAGAGGAAGGGAGAGGTGAGGAAGTTGGATAGAGTAGGAAGGGCATGGCCGAGTATGGGCTATGTGGAGTCAGGGCAGAGGGAAGGATCTGCGTGTGAGACGGGTGGATGAGAGATAGCGCGGGAAGAGGAGAGTGGAGCTCGTGGGAAGAAAGAGACAAGTGGAAGGAGGATGGAGAACAACACGATGGAGGGAGTAGCGAGTGACTCGAGTTGAATGGAGAATAAAGTGGAGAAGGTAGAGATGACTCAGTCGAAGGAGATGGTAGCTTGGTGGGGTGAGAACAACACAGTGTGGGTTGTGGAGAATGGGGAGATATACGTGGAGTTGGGAACGAGTGGGAGAATGGGGAGATGGGTTGAGTGGAGAGGTGGGATGTGAGGTCGGAGGTGAGGATGGAGTGGATTGAAGGGTCTACGTGGGAGACAACAATTGGGAGGTGGAGGGGAGAGGGTTCGGTGAAGCAGAGTTTGAGGTGGGATGGATTTACCAGCTGAGTGGCCGAGGAGAAGAAGAAGGGAGTTGTGTGAGCAGAGGGAAGGGTCTCAGTCTGCGTAGGGGAGAGCTCAGGTAAGGGAGAGGTGGCGAGCTGAGTGGGTAGGAGGGACGTGAGGTCGGAAGGGAGATAGGGAGCTCGGATGGAGTGATGTGGTGAGGATGTGAGGAAATGGCTCGGTCAAGATGGCCGAGTCAGGGTAAGGGATAGGAATAGATAGGGGATGGGATAGTTTAGGAAATTGTTTTTATTTATTTATTTTTTATAATTATTATCATTGTTTTGTTTTTAATTTGATTTTTTTTATAATTTAATTTAATATTATTTTAATTGTGTTAATCGTTTTGTATATATATTTTTAAAATAGTAATAACATGAAAGTTTAATACGAAGTATACACCCTTTCCAAACAACACAACAAACTTACCTTCGCGACGACAAAAATGACCACATGTACAAAGGACACCACATGGCGAGATCACATTAAATTTTGTAAATGAGTGAGCTTACAAACGAAATATTCACAAAATCTATTATGTGACAACCACTAGGAGAATAATGAATTACGCAATCAAATTTGAAAACACACCCAAACAACGAGGTTAATTTCTGGATTTGCTTCCCATACGGGGTAGATGTCAATAGAAAACAAGAAGATCACGTACCTCTTGGTGATTTCAAGTAACTGTACTGACCTGAAATCGACAAATACTAAGATGTTACAAACAAGCAAGTTAGAAAAGACGAGTAAAATAACAAACAAAACAACCAGATCTAGGTTATGGTCCCACCAGGTGTGCCAAAATGTTGTACTGGAAACTTTGTTCTCGAGCGGGGTGAATGAAGATACTAGGAGCCACTAGCAACTTCGAATGATGGAGGGCTTAGGACCTCAGATGCAGATGTGGATCTATGGGTGCAAAGAAGATAGATGCATGATATAAAGAAGCTAGATCTGCAAAATGAAATAGATTAGATTAGATCAGAATATGCAGGGGTTACCCGGATAGTGCCGGTTCCAAGAGGATATTAACTCCCTTGGAGGATGTCAACCCCCATGTCAAAAAAGATAATAATAGATAATAAACAGTAGTTATCATGCAGAAATAATGGAATATAAAATGACAAGCAACTGAAATAACAAGAGGACTTAGCTTGTGTTCCGAGACGACGATGGAATAGGCATCAAGATGGTAGGATAACAAACAAATGACAAAGATTTATTCTTCAAATTTTCAGAACTTAATTATGCTCTTTCTTCTCCTCTCTGGGCCTAGGTCTTTCTTTTCATATTTTCAGTCTAGGTTCAGCTCTTTCTTAGTTTCCGGTCCTTTGAAATATGGGGAAAAACCCATATTTATAGCTTAATGGTGAGGTTGGACTGCAAGTTAAAACATACTCAAGGTTGAGTAAAGTAACCTAAGTTAAGAGACATGATGTGATTTAGCGGGGCTCACAACTTAACTTAAAGTAAAGAAAAAGGTAAGGATGTGGTAAGAGGTGGGGATGCTAGGTGAAATAATGCATTCTCTTTTTGAATTTTAGAAAAGGGTTTCAGATGGGTGCATCATTAATACCCATGAATTAAATAATTTGTGAGAGATGGGGGATGATGCAAAAAAATTAAATTATCAAATGGGTCCGTATGGAGCCCATTGATAATAAATTAAATAAGGTGAGTAAATAGATGAGATCTAATTAAATTTAAGAAAAAAAGAAAAGCGAGAATGGAAATTGCGTGAATGTGAGATGGCGGAGGGGCGCTATACCAAAAATTGGTATATACAGTAAATGTATAGCATAATATTTCAACAGTTCATTACAGGATAAAAATAGAATTTACAGGCACAAATACACAAGAATAACTGTCAATAACTGTCCCAGAATGCTGCAAAATATTAGGGACTATAACAACTTTGTATTTCCTCCACAAAATCTGAAAACATTATAATTGAAGCCCATAATTATAGAATAAATGAAAACAATTAAGGTTAGATCTGGAAATGAACTTCAAATACCACGAACTGTCCAGAAAGTGGGTCACTCCACATAAAAAATAAGACAAGACTATTGCACTTTTATTGATTGAATCCTTGCCACAAAATTGCATCACAACTGCTAGAAATGATTGAGAAACTCCCTACAAGCTCTATGGAATTACCTCGGTGGAAATTTCTCTCATTCTCTAAGAGGGTTTTCATCCTTGGAATATAATTTGCAAAAGCATCAAAGCTTAAGTGCAAGATCAGAAAATGATAAGTGAATAAACATGTTTTCCTCAATTCGACCTCTCCCTTTTATAACAGAAATGACCCAACAAGGCCTCCACAATGACCAATCAAAAAAGATGATTTCCTCTAAACATGTGCCCCAAACTCCCCTTAGGCTAGGTTACATTTTTCTAGGGAGGAATTATAATTTTTATCCTCTCTAAAATTTATTCTCCCTCCTTTGCCCAAGTCACGTTTTGCCTAGGGATGACACAAAATTAGACCTAGGAAGGATATAACATAATATTAGACCTAATGCATCTGTCTAGAGATTACAATTTTATTATTAAGCCAAATAAATTAATACAAGTGCTTTATTAATTTTTATAAATATTTTTTTAGCAATTTGTAATAAGTTATTGTGACTTAAGTCACCCTTGTGCATACACTTTGGTCATCGGGTAGACAAAATTGGGCCAATGGTCTTCAATAAGAACTATTCAAAAAGAGGGACATTACACCTACTTTGTTGAAACTTTCTCATTCATGGGCTGATTCAGACAATTTCTCTTGCACACTAGCTCAAAATGAACAAATACAATGTGCTTATATACGTGAATCTAGATCAAAACATGAGTAGGTTGGGCATGACCCTTTAAGCTCGGTCACACTAGCTCAAAAACATAACTACACACTCATATAAATAATCCTGAAAGACCCATATGGGATGGAAATGCACCAAACAACCACAAGCTCTCACTAGCCGAAGAAGACCAAGAACACCATCATTGAGCACACCAAGGACTCCAAGCACTCACACCAGCTATGTCATGTCTCCAAGGCTCCACACGTCAAAAATGAAATATCAACACCTTCTATCAGCTCACCAATATCTGCATCGTCCATTCTTCTCACTTCATCTTCAAGTAGGATTGTTTCCTATTTAAATCAGGCACCTCCAGGAACCAATCACCAACAATGGAGTCCAAGATCACACCAAAAAAACTCAACTATGTCATGCAACCAGTCAATGGAAAGCCAATGACATGTAGAACACTTATAAGCATGCTAGACTTCATGAATCAACCAAAAAATAAAATAGAATCACTTCTCCTCTTTAACAAATTGAACTTCCCAGGAACCAATTTTAGAAACTCAACCTTCTTGAACCCTTGCTGACACTTTCATGAATTCTAAATGCATGCACTAGATTCTAGACCAATTGTAGATCCATCATCCCTACTTACTTTCAAATGGATAGCCATCATCAACTAAGCCAATATATTGGTCTTCCAGGCCAATTTCTCCAAGAAACTATCTATATTCTGAACTAGTCAAAATAGGTCAGCTTATGACCTAAAACATGCCACCTCATCTAACTTCCAGAGCTTAACCAACACATCACATGAGATGTCTACAAAACCTCAAAGCCCATAAAACTTCATCACCATGCACACAAGTGCTCAAGCATTTCCATTCACAAGAATGATATAACTTCCCTTTTAGCCCAAAAACCAGTCTTCATGTTTTGACCTATGTAGGTCATCAAATGGCTTCAAATCGCTTTGAAATCAATCCATACATGTAATACTACTCCTCAAAAACCCAGAACACCAATTTAGTCATAGGGTCTTATGGCAAACCTGAGAGAAAACTGTTCTTTCTTAAAAACTAACATAATTAGGCGGGCTCCACTAACTGTCATGATATCATATTAATATTTATAGAAATCTAATAGAGACATCTCCAACCTACAATCATCACATTTCGTGATCCAATCTATTATGGGCTAGAAAAAAAAAGTTTTCCTCAATTGCTAGCAAACTACAATTTAAGAAGGGTTTTGACCTTGTTAACTTTTGTTCATAAAGAAAAGACCCTATGTTTACCTCATTCCGACTCGGATTCCTTCTTAGCTCCATGCTACAGCATCCTTAAATGGCTCTAGTTCGCATTCAAAGGTTACACATGTCATCCAAGCCAAAACTTCTCATATTTAGCTGGGAATCATGCTTTCTTGAGCTCAATTTTTTTCAAACCCTCATAACTTGCAATTTATTGATCATTGTGACCTAAAATTTGGTCCATAATAACATCTCTAATCATTACTTTCTCATAAATATCCCTACATCTTCTTGACCACTAGGACTTGCATAGCTAGGTCTTAGGGTTTTGCATAGTCTAGTGTTCTAAATCAACAATCATGTATATAACCACTACAAACTGCTTCTATATGCTGAAAATAGTATGAAAGATATTTTTGAGTTTCTCCAAGGTTCACACACTTCTGCAAGTGATTATCATTCACTAATAGGCGACCAAGCACTAGAAATAGGTCTAGTTTAGACATAGGAAAAGAAGGTAAACACTATACCTCTTCTTCCAAACTCTCCAAAATAACCTAAAAACAACATGTCTCACACCTTTGCATGCCATCATGAGCTCACACACATTTGCACCTCATTTTCATGGTCCATCCAACTTTCAAGCACTTAGACTAGGTCTAGATGAACACATGTAAACCATGTTCAAACTTGTATCCACATACTGAGACATACATGAGTGTATCAACACTCTCCAATAATATTCACCAAGCCTCTGTGATGATCCTCAAGCCATCATGCAGCTTAATCCATCATGATCTATCACCTAAGCTAACTAAGTCACCTTTTTATGCCTACTAGGCCAAGCCATTCTCACTGCTTCCACTCTTGCCATCATGTTACAACTTGATTTCCTATTTCACCATCATACTATGCATCTTCTAGAACTCCTAGATTATCCTCTTTTTCATTAATAAGATTTTATATCAATGACAACAATCCAATTCACTCATGACAATAGAGAGTGACGATACATCGGAGACGATGATGCCCTGTAATTTGTTTGGTTCTGCATCAAACCTGTCACATTTTTCTCTACTTGGAATTTAATTTTTCTTAATTGTCCCCATATCCTATTAAATGTGATGTGTTTATCACATAGATCTATCTATATTTTGTTCTTTATGGTACTATTTTTTGTGATTTTGTTTTCTTTGGAATTTGGTTGTTAGTGGATTATGTTTTTTTTGCATTTTGTTAAAAATATTGCAAGCTGAAGTCATTTTACCTTTGCAAAATTTTTGTGGTTCAAGCCGGGTTCTGGGTTATGGGTTATGTTTGTTGATGGTCAATCAATATTGGAATAATGTAAGTTTTGATTGTCTGATAGCATAGAATAATAAAATAATTTCTTCCTTCTTCTAGACAGTGACTGAGTAATAATGATGATTTGTGTGATAACATGGCAATGACCTAGCTGAAAAATTTGTATCCTAAAAGATGATGGGTCAATTGTGTGGATGGATAGAAATGCTCTTGATATTGTTTAGTGAAAAATCAGTTATATTTCTTATAGATATGGTTGTAAATCATGGGATTCTGTAACAATAGTTTGGTTACCCCGAGTTCAAGTTTAATATGAGTAACATATGTTTAGCAATATTATATTTTGAACCATGGCAAGAGAGGACTGGAAGTTGTTGGGTTTTGAAATGTGCACAACAAGTCAAACACTGGTGCTAAGAGGATGAATATATCCTAAATAATTAATGAAGACCTATTTTTGAAAAATAAGCATACTTGAACCACATTTATTGTTTGCATAAGTGCTTGGGTTTATGAGCATACGTGGGAAATAATTTTTCATTGGTAAAATAGTTGTCAATGAATCGCCTTGTTCTCATTTAACTTTATGCCTCCAGTTGTATTCTGACACTTTTCTCAGCTCCCTTCATAAATCTAATTTGGTCACAGATCTTCTGTAGCTCATGTTTTTTTTCATTTAGAAGTTATTTTCTAATTTTCTTTTGAACAAGTCATGCAATAATTGTTTCATTTTTGGGTCCTGGGTCTGTTGTAAAAACAAATTATAGCTCTACGAGTAGACAAGGGAAGAAAAAGTAATGTGAAACAAATGCAACAATATCAGCTATACTAGTTTCATTTGGTTTGTAGTACGTTGGTCTTGACTCCGAGTTGAATTTGATGCAAACAAAATCTCGAGGCTTGTTATTTAAGAACTGATTGAGTAGATGTTAAAGGAAGACATTTGGCTGTTGAATATATCATCTAAAAGTTTCGATTGATGGGATCCTTTCTTGTAACTTTCTTTTGCAGTTTTTGAGCCATGAGCTTCTAGAGGTTGAGAGGGAGGTAACATTTTGAGGATAAATTCATATTCATGGTGATTTAGTTTATCTGAATATTGTAATGGGGAATGCAGAAAGGTGTGCTTACATGATGAGATCATAGACCAGGGGGCATTGCAGTAACTCTACAAGAAGTTATAATAATATTGATGTTTCTGATTTGTCTTGCGTTGAGAGAGAGGATACAACGGAGACAGAAAGGCCCGTCATTAGTTTGGTGGTGCATTGAACCTGTCATTTTCTACTATGCCTTCTAGTTAACTGTTGATCATTGTGCCAATATTCTGGTAAATTGCTTTCCCAATCCAGATCCTAGTTTTTGAAATTTCTTTTGGCTCCCTAATAATGCTTTTATTCTATATGGATGTAATAGTAAAATACAAAAATCCGATTTGTAGAGTGAATGTTAGAGGTGAAAACCACTTTTTAATGAAATGTAGTTGGTCTTGCCTACGTCCCGTGTTCTTCATATTTTTTCATGTTTGTCGCCAACCAATTTTTCACCATGTGCAACATAATGTCAGAATTTAGGACCCTTTCCTATTCATTAAAACTATAGCATGTGGTTTTGATAACATGCTTCGGGTCTATTTAGTTTTCCAACGGTGTAATATTTTCTTACAGACAAGCATTAAAGAGCAATATGGGAGTGAATAACAGATATTGATTGCAATTTTTAGATTTTTTAAAGAGTCGGCTTTCCTTATAATGATATCCTTCTCAAATAAATTTATCATTACGATATAAATGTGCAATAACATAAATAAACTAGACTACTTGGCATCATTACTTATGTGAAATGTATGAAATATCCATTATGTTGGCTACAAGTAACTCTTCTAACTTACTATTATTTGTCTGGTAGCTTTTTTACTTGGCTGCTTGCATGCGTTTGTGTACAACCTCTCTGTCCATTTATGTCCCATATGATAGTATTACCATTGCAAAAATCAAGATTGAAAGGGAAAACATTAGCATTAGAACTTGAAGCTTTTGTAGTAACAAAACAAACTAAATTTTTTGCATATTTTTTTATAAGCTTGCAACTATTCGGTTCACTTTATTCTGCATATATTACTTTTCCTGTCATGTTGTTTCCTTAATATTTAACTTTGAGTGTGTTCTTGATTTGTTATATTGAATCTGGTAAGGTGTGGTGAGATGCATTTGACACCACTCAGATTTACATCATTCTATTTTTATAAGCTTCAAACGCTATTGAAACCAAAATTCTATTTTAGTTTTTCATCTCATTCTATTTTTGTTTTCATTTTAATTTCAAAAACTATTTTTCTTTTGTGTTGTGTTGTTTGTTAATATATCAAGTGTCAATAAGTTGTGCTTGCAGTAATATTGTAAGATTTGCCTCATAATTCATATCTCTTTTACTTTTCCATATGACAAAGTTACATGTCTTGCATTTACATACTTGTAATTGAAAAGATGATTTTCATAGAAAAAAATATTCTTCAAAAAATCATTGTTCGAAGATATATTCATTTTGTCGAAGGTGCATTCAATTTGTTTTATAAGTGATTATTTTAGTATCTTTATTTTAGAGATTTCTATACTCTTAAAGAAGGATTTTTTTAATAGTAAACGCTGCCATAAAAGCACTAGAGATGCTAGTGCTAGAGAACATATTTTATCTTTTAATTATACTTTCAAGCACTATTCTTCTTTTGTGTTAGGTTGTTTCTTAATATATTATTTGTCAAAAACTTGTTCTACCAGTAATGTTGTGAAATTCACCTCATATTTTGCTATTTAGATTTAAAATTTTAATGCCAAATTATATATGTCAAGTGTAGACACCACTTTTTCACCCCTAGGTGACTAGACGCATTTTAATTACACTATCATTATTCACATTAGTATCACTATCTTAATTCCATCATCCTTATAATTGAATTTACCATCATAAAATCTTATTTACCCTCCCCTAACCACATAAAACCAACCTAGCCTAATTTATCCTACCCATCCTAACCCCTTAACCTCTTCTTACATGGATTCATAACCTCTCACCATTCATAAACAAGCAACAAACATCGAATGGTAAATTTTTTCAACCACTTTTCATTCTCCCTTGTTTGTTTTCAACCATTTTGACCAAAATCGATGACAATCCGTGATCGCTAGCGATCATTGTGAATGACATTGATCCTGTGTAAATCATCCTCCTGCCCATTTTCACAGTTAGATACATGATACACAGACATAATGGACTAGTGCTGGATTTCTAAGCCTCTACATGACATCACTACGTTTCCAAACAACCACTCTCTTTTGTCATTCCTTGGAGACATCTCGTCACATCGTCAATCAACCAATTGAAGCTTTGTCATCCTATAAATCCTTTAACAAGGTTAACTTGTATTTCTCTTTATCATTTTCAGTTATATCTTGCATCATTTATAGTCTATAAAACATCATTTACATAATAATTTATAGCCACTTTACATTCAATCTCTTATTTAATCATTTGATCAACTTTTAGAGTATCTACAATTTTAATAGTGATTGTTGTTGATTCCCGATCACTGTCGATCAGTGTCGTAACCCCTCTATTTCTCATTATCCTTTCATACTTGTCAAAATATCTATTTTTTGAATCCTATATGTTTCTAGAATTCCAATAGTATGTCTTAACATTGCCAAAATTCATTTTACATCAATTATAACTTAGAAACATTTATCAAGAAAAGTCTTTTTGTCCTAGATCACTATAGATTCCTGACCATCGTCGATCCTTGCCATTTAGTCCTTTTTAGTTATTATCATATCTTTATTAATCTATTTTTGGCCTGATCTGTTTTCTTGCAAGATGTACTCTTTGTAGATGAATGTTCCAGGTACCACTCACCCCATCACGAGCATATACGACGTTCTGATTGTCTAGTAGCTCTTCGTGTTGGAACAGTTCGATATCACACATGAACTTATTCTATGCACCATTTCCCTCACACCTGAAATTGAAGATATAGAGGATCAACTTGAGATCATACAAGAAGAACGTGAAGTTGTGGAACAGTTCTAGTTCGATTACTTTCAGGATTTTGGAGCTCATTGTTTCTCTTTCCTGGGATACCTATCACGCAAAGTAGGATCTCTCCACCCTCTTAAGTTCTAGTTTTGTTATCATTATCTTATCTTATTATCATATCACTTAATTGCAAAATATGAGTTGACACCCTTTAAGGAATCCCTTTAGATTCCTGGGATCGGCCTTTGCCAAGCAACTCGTCCAATCATTATCTAATATTTGTTTGTCTAGCTATATCTTGTATACAGATCTTCTTTCTTGGCGAAAGGAGGAGTCTCTTACATTGTTCACATATTTATTCATCTCTGGCATTGTGTTTGTCGGCCTAGGTATTAGGAAACCCTACTTTATTTAGAGTTTTTGTTATTTCAACATAATAACAACTAACCAAAAATAACCATAAACATCTTTGCATGCCCGGTGGGACCGTAGTCCCTTTTTGATTAGATTTCATATGTTTTTATTCCTTTTCCTGTCAATAATATCTAATCTTTTAGCTTGGATTGCTTCATTGTTGTTGTTTCAAAAACACTAAAAACTAAAATAAAAAAATAAAAAGGAATAACAATCATAGGTACACCCTTTCCTTTTGTTTTTTCTTTTCAGTATGCCTTTTGTTTGGCTTGTTCTCATCAAAGTAAACATTTCCTTTGGGTCTTAATAATGAATTTTCATCATACTTGCTCATCGAGTCTAATTAGGAATTGAAAGAAATGCATTTACAAAAATCCCTTCAAAAACAACCAAACCACATCTCACATCAAAATTTGCACTTAATCAACTCTTCCCATAGGGACCTACTTGGATTTCATCACCAAGAGGACAAGCCGATTTAGTATTCTTGCCAAGTATAAATAATTTGTGGGTGGTATATCAGCTAAGAACCTAACACCCTTATCGCTACGAGATTGTGAAGTGAGGGGATAGGCCCCAATATCATGCCTCATAAGGACACCAGCCTAGATATGAGTCTCACGTAACTTTGGGTATATCAAAGACTCCAACCTTAAACTTACTAAAAACCATCCATATCTAACCTTTTCTTAATACCATTTTATTTGTTTTTCATTTCACACTTTTTCTTAAATTAGTCAAGATAATTAAAAGCTTTGTATGACTTGTATTCAGTTGTTCTAAACAACTATTTTTCTTCATTAAATTTTTTAATAGTTCATGATTTTAAATAGGAAAGAATCCCATCTTCAAAACACTGATAATATGTCAGACCCTCTTCAACGATCCTTGTATACTTTCAAGTCACATCTTCAATATATTCCATGTGTAATATATCAATATCAACGACCTTTCTAAACCGATATAGAACCTCCACATCCTCATCGTACCTAGACAATTACATCATAAAATTCTAGATCCACCTAGCCCACATTTTTTTGGCAGCGGCGATCCAGTCTTTACAGAAATTAGAAGATTAGTTTGTAGCCAAGCTAAAAAGGATTATAGAAGATGTTACCATCACCATTGAGTCATGGGATTATTCAATAGACTTTATGGTCATAAAAATGAAGAATATGAAGATTGCATACCCATTAATCATAATACGCCCTTGGTTAGCTATTGTTGTCGCCCTCATTGATTGCAGAATATAGGAAATATGGTGATTACAAATGGACATGATTCTAAAAATTTATCCATTTATCCAGCCATAAAACATTTTGCTACAGAAAATAAACAATGGTGGAAGGATAATACAAGTGAGTCAAAGGACATTATTTCATCTCTTTTCATGGTCATAATTACAGAAAATTTAGATCAAATTCAGGATGGTGACCATGAGTCCTGTGCCAGACTGAGTATAACTCCTGCAACTAAGTATGAATCCTACGCTGGTTTTACTAATAGTCTTGTGCTACAACTAGTGGAAATAAGAGATGACATGATGTATGAGAACAAGCAGCCTATTGTTTGCCCTTTTTTCACAAAATATAGATTTGACCAAGTCTGCTTTTCAAATATCACTTCTATTCATGGATTAGTTCCCGAAATGTTCATGTTGAATGCATTATTGAGAGAGTATCCCATTTTAAATTCTCTACATCTAGACACCAAACACTTACCTATCTTCCCACAGAAAACATTGGAAATCAATAGTTGGCTGACTGTTTAAACTCTTATGCTATCATCCTCAAGCCTTTACTTGGGAATATAGTGGCATGAATGGTATTCACCCCAGTATTTTTACATACCACATTTACACAACTTGTTCCAGGCCAGTCAAACAACTAAAAAGAAGCATAAACCATGCATAAAGAGACACTGTAAAAACTGAAATTGAAAAATGTATTAGGGTAGGATCCATTTATCCAATCTCAGATAGCCAGTGGATTTCTCCATTATTTATAGTTCCTAAAAAGAATGGGAAATGTAGGGTTTGTATGGATTATAGGGAGTTAAATAAGGAAACTCATCAAGATCATTTTCCATTACCTTTCATTGATTAAGTATTAGATAATTTATCTGGGAAAAGGTATTTTTCATTCCTTGATGGGTTCAACAGGTACAATCAAACAACAATAGCACCAGAGGATCAAGATAAACCACTTTTACCTACCCCTGGGGAACATTTTCTTATAGGTTATTACCTTTTGGGTTATGTAATTCTCTTACCACTTTTCATAGAACCATGTTGGCAATATTTTTTGATCTCACTCATGATTGTGTTGAGATTTACATGGATGACTTCATTGTTTATGGGGCAACATTCCAAGAGGAAATTTAAAATCTAGATAAAGTCATTTTTAGGTGTGAAAAACATCAGTTATCCTTAAACCATGATTTTTTTTATTCATGATGGAGTAGGGGATAGTCTTAGGCCATCATGTTTCAGCCGAAGAAATCAAGGTAGACCCTGACCAGGTCAATATCATTGTAAAGCTCCCATCTCCCACAAACCAAACAGAGGTGAGAAGTTTTCTTGAACATGTTGGCTACTATAGAAGGTTTATTTTAGATTTGAGTAATATAGATTTTCCATTATTTTCTCTTCTAACTAAAGAATAGGAATTTGAATGCACAGAGGCATGCCAACAATGTTTTGACATTATCAAAGACAAATTGATAAATACCCCAATATTAAGAGGCCCAAATTGTAACATCCCTTTCCATATACCTTGGACAACAAGAATAAGAAGAATTGATGCATGCTATATACTATATCAATAAAAACCTCTCCCTGCTAAAAGGAACTACACCACCACAGAGATGGAATTTCTTGTAGTTATTTATGCAATTAACTAGTTTCGCCATTATATCATAGTCTATGAACTAATTGTTCACAATGAATAATCTACTATTAAATATCTAATGAATAAACATTTAGTGCATGGAAGGATTATAAGGTGTCAATTGTTATTGCAAGAATTTAATATTAAAATTATCGACAAGCCAGGGAAATCAAATGTGGTGGCTGATTTTTTTTCAAAGTAAACCATTTCAGGAAATAAGGAGTAGGTTAATGATGATTTTCCATATGAAAATTTATTTGTAATTTCTATTATCTCTCCTTAGTTTGCATATATGGCCAATTACTTGGCTATAGGGAGGTTCCCAACCTTATTCACACATAAGTAAAGAAAGCAATTAATTAAACAATGTGTGATGTATAAATGGGTAAATGGAATTCTTTTTAAATGTGGACATGACCATGTTTTACGTAGGTATGTAGCTGAAGATTAAATTTTTGAAATTCTTAGAGCATGCCATGATGAGCCATCAGGAGGACATTATTCAATTAAAAATAATAATTCACAAAGTCTTGAGATTTGGTCACTATTGGCCTTACTTGTACAAAAATGTCAAAAATTATGTGTGGCGGTGCGATCAATGTAACGGATGCGAACGCCAACATTTACGTCTGAGATGTCACTCCAACCTCAAGTTTTTTTAGAACTGTTTGAGAAGTCGAGATTAAATTTTATTAGACCAATTGATCCAACTTCTCGAGAGGAGTTCATTTTTTTTGTACAGATTATGTCACCAAATGGGTTGAGGTGCAAGGTCTACAATATGAAAGGGACGAGAAAGTTGCAGATTTTTTATATGAGCACATCTTCCAAAGTTTTGGAGTGCCAAGATCCATTGTTTTAGACCAAAGACCACAAGTTATGTTAGGTGTAATTATTTACTTTGTGGAAACATACTAGCTAAAGCACAATAAGTCATCACCATACCATCCACAATACAATGGTCAAGTAGAAGCTACTAAAAAAGAGTTGGAGAATATCCTAACAAAAACAATGGGTATCTTAAGGGATAATTGGGTTCAAAAGTTACCTAAAGCACTGTGGACCTACAATAATACTTGGAAAATAACCATGAGATTCACTACTTATGATTTGGTTTATGGGAAGAATCTTATTCTTCATATAGAATTTGAAATTCAGACCTTGAGAACAACTATTGAAGTGGGAATTGATTTATTTGTAGCACAATAGGTAAGTATTCTTCAACTAAATGAATTGGATGAGATGAGATTACAAGCATTGCATCAAATAGAAATCATCCAATGTAAAAGGAAAGTATGTCATGATAAACATATTAAGCAAAGGAAGTTTCAAAAAGGAGAATGTACCATATTATTTGGTTTAAAGTACGAGGACTTTAAGGGGAAGCTACAGAAAAGATGGATGGGTCCATATCAAATTGAAGAAGTCTTCAAAAATGAGACAGTTCAGCTAATACTAATTGATGCTGAGAAGAAAGTAAGGTTGGATAATGGACATAGATTGGGGTTATACAACAAAATAACATCTAAAGAAGAATTCCATAGCATGCTTCAAAAAGATAGAGATTTGAATTGTTTGGAAAAAGTCTCTTTGTCCAATTCAATTAAGAGCTAAGTCAGTTCTCATTTGAACAAATAGGAGATGGTTGAAAACTAGAAATGGAAGCCATTATCATATGAGGTATTGAATGAAAACATGAAATGACAGTCATTACTTTTGAAAAAATATGTGTGTGTGTGGCTGAAACCCAAGAATGCCAGTCACCACCCCAAAATTATGCAGACAATAAATTAAGGAAAACATGTGGATGGAGAAACAAAGAAATATTTAAATGATATATGACAATGTGACAAGTGAAATTAACTAGGTATGCACAGTCATTCCTTTCTTGAGTATGGTAAATTTTAATGTAAGAGATGATCATTATTGTGCTTGTGCAAATTGATGACCTTCCTCATTCCCAATGTCTTCCCATGTATCGTGTATCGCAATAGATTTTCCACTCATCCCCATATTAATCTCCCACACATACTTAATTACTTCATCCTTTATCATTGCCACATTGGTATTTGTTAAAAACTTTTCCAATTCATGTTGTCCTATATATAATTGTGTCTCCCTTTTATTTTTCCAAATTTTCACTTCTACCATTCCAATCCTGTGCTACTACCATTTCCATTCTTGTGTTTATTCCTATTTCTACGATATTGTGTCCCCATTCCTATACCCCATTACTTCCCAACTTTACGCAATTAAGTTTCTTTTTTTTCAAACCAACCATGGGAATTTGATTGAGGCATGAACCTACAAATTCAGTTGAATTACTAGCAGATACAAAGTCAGTAGAAATTTTTGAAAAGGACAGGTGGTTGGACTTCATGTTGGCTAACAAAGATTTCAATCCAAGAATGACAGATGATTTTTCTAAGAACATTGAGGAAGGACATGCCATGGTGAAAGGTAAGAAAATATTGTTCATTCCTACTATTATTAGCCATATTTCAGGAATACCAGAAGAAGGGAAATTAGTTAACTCTAGGACCCTCTATTCTAAAATTATTAAGATATTTTCTGTGGGGAAGAAGGAAAAATTGGAACTAGTTATGGAAAATAAGGGGACATCTAAGGGTATAAAAAGGGGCACTCTCCTTGAGCCCTGGGAGGAGGTAGCTAAGTGGATAGTTAAATTTTTCACATGTGAGGCTCAATATGAGGCCATTTTAGGCCTTGTTTTAAGAATTCTTATCCACCTTCACCATGGTCAAGCTAAATCCCATAACAAAGTAAAATCTCCCCAATTCTTGTTCGATTATGTCTCTTCTGCTACTGAAAAATTCCGTTGGGGTACTTCTTATTTTAAATTCCAAGGCCTAATACACTTAATTTGCAAGCATCACTTTATAAAAAAAATACATGGCCTTAAGAAGTGGATGCAATTCTAGAAAAAGTACGCCCTAGTGCTGTCATCACCACTCCGGCACTATGATAATTCTTCACTGGGAACTCCTCGTGCTATGATTATTTACTAATGCACAGCCTTTAGTTTGGTGGATGTAATATGGAAACAAAACAACAAACATAACACAAGAATACCATCGACTATGATAAGAAGGAATGATGATAAATCTGAAATATCAGAGTAAATTATAATATTAACATGAAATTGTTACAATCTCACCCATGAGGTACTTCAAGTGTTATTGACTTCACTTGCCTTCCACCAATACTATGGGAGAAACTTTACAATTACACCTCTTAATGGCTTCTTCAACACACCTTTAAACTGATGGCTTCCTTTACACACTTACTCTTACAATATTTCTCACTACTTCCTTCTATGTTAAATGAGGGGGGTGACCTCTTTATTTATAGAACTTCCAGGCTTATCCATCTTATCTCTAAGATAGGATAAGAAATCCACTCTGACGAATCATATTCCATACCTTAACTCTTATCTGTACATGTAAGATTATCTTTTAAGATAAGATAAACCTTATCATTTCACATGGGTTCCACATTTTTAGACTTTTTACAAATAAAATACACAAAATATTTATGACCTCACTCCTTGTCCTTATTACCAATATAATATTTCTAATTCCTAATCATGTAGACCCTACTTCTCTACTTACCCCAACTTTGACATTTTAACATTACGGGACCACTTACGACAAATATTTACTTTTTACCACAACATTCCTATTGTACTTTTGACTATTACCGTACTATACATTATTGGCGGCGTCGTACTGGTAGTGTCGTTATCTTTTATTGGACGCTACTACTAATTATACTTAACAACATCCTATTCCTAATACATACATTAATGAAATAGAAATTACGGAGGAAAATTTTAGTGTCGACATCTTCCCCCTTCCTAGCTTCTACTCCGTCCTCGGAGTAGACTATTCTGGTGCTTGGAAAATCTTCAACTTGTCGTGGTTGACCCATTTCGTAATGGGAGTGCCATCCAATTCTTCAAGTTGGTACGTACCATTTTCATGCACAGCTACTATTTCGTAGGGCCCCATCCATTTTGGAAGAAATTTTCTCTGTCTTCTTTTTTTGTATCTGGAATCATATACTAGAACCAAGTCATTCACATGAAATGGAGACCAACGGATCTTTTGATCAAAGTATTCCTTCTGCTTCATTTTCTTCTTATAGCTTGTATCCTTAGCTATTTCCCTCATTTCCTCTAGCAAATGAAGATGTACCAACCTTTCTTTTACTGAATCACTTTCATCCATCCTTTCATTTTCCATAACTCTGACCGTGGGAATATCAAACTCAATAGGAAGAACTAGATCAATGCCATAAGCCAACTGAAATGGGGAGTATCCTGTTGCTGACTTTGATGTTGCCCTATATGCCCACAATGTTGCATGAATACTCTTATCACATTTATGTACCTGCAAGGCTGCATCTTCTGCTAGAATTTGACACAACACAAAATTTGTTCATTCCACTTGTCCATTTGTGCTTGGCTTATATGTTTTTGCCTTCCTGTGCTTAATAGAAAACTTATTGACTAGGGCTTCTACCACCTCATTAATGAAGTGGCTTCCTTGATCTGTTACAATTTTTAATGGACAACCAAATCTGGAGACAATGCGTTCATATATGAACCTTGCCACTTCATCCATGGAAGTTGTTTTCAATGGCCTAGCTTCAAACCACTTAGTTAAATAATCTGTGGAAACTACAATATACTTATTTTGGCGTGAGGTAGTTGGAAGTGGACCTACAATGTCTATTCCCCACTTTTCAAAGGGACCAAGTAGAAGAATAGGGCATAATGGAGCTGATGAAATCTTACGGTTACCATGTGTTTGACAAATATCACATGTCTTACAATAATTATAACAATCTTTAAAAAGAGTGGGCCAGTGATAACTTGCATCCAAGATCCTTCTTGCTGTAAGTTGTCTAGAGAAGTGCCCTCCACATGTACCATTGTGGAATTCTTCTATCAGCTCCTTCCATTGATCACATCCAACTGCCCTCTTATATTGTCCATCAAGTCCTATTCGAAATAATACTCCATGCATAATAGAATATGGACGACTGGCTTGAGTAATCTTTCTCTTAGTCTTTGCATTGGCACCATCAGGAAGCTTGAATTCATTCAAATAATTCCAAATATCTATGTATTCACTAGGGATTATGTCAAGGGATAACAATGTTGCATCGGGGAAACCATCATCATCATAAGATGATATTAAACCATCATAGGCTTGAGAGAGTACATCTGCATTGACATGCTTCTTTCTTGGCCTATCTATAATATCAAATTCAAATTCTTGTAGAAAAATTATCCATCTTTCTATCCTCGCTGATGGGTTAGGCTTATTGACAATATATTTTAGAGCCTGATGATCTGTTACAACTATAAATTTCTGCCCTAGCAAGTAATTTCTAAACTTCTTTACAGCAAAAATGATAGCTAGAGCCTCTTTTTCAGTTACAGTATAGTTTACCTGAGCACTGCTCATTTGTCTACTCCCAAAGTAAACTGGATGTTCATTCCCATTTTCATCCTTTTGGCTCAAAGTACTTCCTAGTGCTGAATTTGAGGCATCAGTGTACACAATGAATGGCTTGCTCCAATCTGGATTCTTTAAAATAGGTGAAGATACCAAGGCTTCCTTCAGTTGTCCAAAAGCTTCATGCGCCTTATTTCCTGGTTCATAAGTAACATCCTTCTTCAACAACCGGGTTAGTGGCTGTGCAATCTTTGAAAAATTCTTGATGAACCTTCTATAGTAACCCACATGGCCTAAAAATGATCTCAACTTACTTCTATTCATAGGAAATGGTAAATATTTGATTTTTGAAACTTTATCAGGATCAGCACCAATGCCATCTCTGGATACAACATGCCCTAACAAAACACCTTTAGAACATCCAAAGACACACTTTGTAGGGTTTAATGAGGCTTGTGCTTCATCTAACCTTTGAAATGTTGTCTCCATCTGGTGCAGGTGGTCCATCTTGCTCCCATAGATGCAAAAATCATATAGAAATACTCTGATGAAGTTCCCAATGTAGGGTTCGAACACCCTATTCATCAAACGATGGGACGTTGCTAGAGCATTACATAACCCAAAAGGCATAACTCTATAAGCAAATATTCCCTAAGGAGTGGTGATGGTGGTCTTCAGCTGATCTTTCTCTGCTATACGGACTTGGTTGTATCCGCTATATCCATCAGCAAAACTATAACACTCCTGGCCAGCTATTTCGTCCAAGATCTGATCTGAGAATGGAAGAGGGTAATGATCCTTCTTTGTTGCCTTATTGAGCTTTTTGTAATCAACACAAATGTGTAGCTTCCCATTCATTTTTATTGAGATCACAATGGGAGAAACCCATTCTGAATTCTCCACAGCAAATATGAATCCTACATTAAGCAACTTATATTTTTCTTCTTTTACAGTCTTGGAAAAATTAGGATTCATTCTATATGGCATTTAGTTTATAGGCTTGGCACCATCTACCAGCTCAATAGAATGTTCTACCCAACTTACTTGACGGAGTTCCTTGTAATCAAAAGTGAATATGTGTATGTACCTTCAAAAGAGCTGGAGGTAGGATTCCTTCTCAACCTCCATCACAACATCACAAATCTTTATTTGTTGGAGACGATCATCAACTTCTTCTTCAGATAATTTTATGAGGTCATGAGTCAATGTGACTGGAAGGATATCCATGACTGAAACATCAACCTCACTTTCTTCATCTTCAGTGTCCACTTCACTGGTACTAGAGTAATCAGAGGATGTCCAATCATTAGTTTCATCACTTGAATCCACAGGTTCTACCTTATGATGCCGAGGGATCACGTTTATCTTCACCCTCTCTCTACCACGTCCAAGTGTCATGAAGCCTTCATTCCAGTAGTTTCTTGCATGAACTCTCCTTAGCCATGGTCTTCCCAGCAACATTGGGTACGCAACAATACCATTTTTCATCACCTGAAAGTCCACCAGGGTTCATTTTAAGACACCTCTATAAAATTGTAGGTGGAAAATACCTGGCGAATATCCCCGGAACCAGTTTCAGCGAAAGGCGAATTTGACAGTATTCCAAAACAAAAATTTCACCTATTTTTTTCATGGCTCCATCATTGACGCGCGACAACAAGACGTCATCACTCCTGACGCGAGTCACTTCTATTGACGCGCGTCAATGGATTCTATTGACGCACGTCAATGGCTTCTATTGACGCGCGTCAATGGCTTCTATTGATGTGCGTCAATGGCTTCTATTGACGCGCGACAGTAGAAGCCATTGACGCACGTTAATTACTTCTATTGACGCGCGACAGTAGAAGCCATTGACGCGCGTCAATAGAAGCCATTGACGCGCGTCAATAGGAACCAGTGACGCACGTCAATTGGAGCCATTGACGCCCGATTTAGCCTATAAATACCCTTCAGCCGGTCATTTTCTCGTTTTTCCCTCCCGCTCTTGAATTTTTGCAGGTCTCAATCATTGTCAAAGACGCAAGTACAACTATAATGTCGACTTCAGATGCTTCCCAACTGCAAGTTCAGAAAAAAAATCAAGAGAATCCAATTCAATCAATTTCCAAGATCAACTACAGGAATCCCTTATGCCCTCACATCCATACTGTTTTAAATCTGTCTTCAGAATATAAAGATTTGATGGATGCGTGTGAATTTTCAGGGGTCGTTAATATGCCCCATTTCGAAACAGATCCGGATATTTTGAATTACCTTCTGTCATCCTACAATTCAGAGGACGACATTTTTTATGTGACTCTGAACGATGGCCAAATGTTCCAATTCAGTATCGAAGCAAATGACATCCATCGGTTTACGGGCCTTCCGTTCAAAAATTTACCATTTGTTACAACCAAGGCAACACTCGTGGAAGAAGACAAGAAATTACTCGAATCAAAGTTCGGTTTCCATGTTGATTGTAAGTATAATTCGTTTTAATTCATATTTTTTATTCTGTTTTTTATTCTGATACAATTTGCTGTTATAAATTTATAGTAATTTTCACTCTTTCGCATTTGCAGCCCATGTCAATAAATCCAGGCGTGGTGTGGATACACAATCAATTGCACACCACTTTCTTGCTGCACTTATTTCATTTTTTCAATCCAGAATTGTTTTGCAGGGTCGCCAAACTGATATACCAAATTGGGCCATTGCATACATTGTTGCCACTATCTCAAAACAAAAATTCGATTGGTGCACATATCTATCCAAAAAAAAAAGAACTGAACTAACAAATTCAAAACTTTCTGAAAAACCTGTCATTTATTCAACAAACTATCTCCTTGGCCTTTATTATGAGGCACTTTTAAATTTAAGAGATAAAAAAATTCCTACTTGCAATGATGAGGAGTTGATGAAGTTTTCAATTCCATTTGAAGAACAACAGGTATAAAGTATTTAGTTTGTATTTCAATTTTCGACATTACACTGCGCAGTTATTAACACTTAAATGTTAATTTTTTACAGAAAATATATCTTGAAGCCCTTCCCCGAAAAAAGGCGTTATCGAGAGGAAGAGGCCAACAACACGCTGAGGCTTCGGGGGACTCCAATCTGAAATGGAAGCTCACTCCTCTCCAAACCCTCAACAGTTTGAACTCGTTAAACGCCAGAGAAGTAATACCTTCTCATATATTATTTACAAATTCCAAAGTTGCATATTTATTTTTCAATTTAAATTTTAACCAAATGAATTGACAACATTTAATATTGATGAATTGCAGGGACTTTGGAACATACACCTGTTTCACAAACTCAACCTTCTTCCCCAACTCACTCCATACAGTCGCATGCATTCATATCTTCTGAATAGACACCGAGTACAACTCCTACAAGGCCACCCGTAGCACCGAGAAAAACAACCCCTCGACAACAAGGTACAACTCTTCGATAGTACGTTTAATTTCAAAATTTTTGACTTCATGAATTGTTTTCCTATTTTTTCATTTTTTTCTTGTACTTTTCAGCACATGTCAGTCCTGTTCAAACCGCGGCACCGACTCCCACTCAACCAATAATTTTTAAAATGCCAACCAGAGGAACAGTGAAAAAGAACATTGGTAAACGCATGCCTTTTGCTCCGGCCCCTAGTGGGACACTAAACCTTGCCTCCTCCTTTCGAATTCCAACTCTCTCACTTGGTGGCTTGCCCAGTGCAACGGGCATATCTGTTTTGAACAATATAAATTTAGATGAAGATTATTTGGGCATTGATAGCAATGACCCAACTGGTTTTTTCGATACCCACGAGATGATTCAAGGCCAGCAGGTATACTTCAAATTTCAATTTAAATATGCTTTACAATTTTGAATTACATTTCGATTTAAATTTATTTATCTAAATCTTGATTAATTTTTTCACAAACAGGATCAGCCCACCCAAAGGCAGAAAACATGTAGCAGTTGATCTTGGTGAAAGCCCCCATACTTCTCCAGCAAGATCGTCTTCATCAGATTCAGATAGTGAACAGTTGCCACCTTTTCCTTTGGAGAACTTAATTGGTTATGATTGTCAATCCCATGTCAGTGAGTTTATTCTTCCTCATATCAAACAGCTTATAGAGTGGGAGAGAAGGGCTAAAGTTCTTATCAATGAGATTATTAGTCGTTATGAAAATTATTGGCAACGGGATAGTTTATACGCTGCAGTCCAGAATCAACCTGCGAAGATGGATTCCTTACTTACCCAAGTAAGAAGTGGGACTGTCACGTATAACAACAACTATAAAGATGACATTTTAGATAAGGCATTAAACAAATTGGAAAATATTAGTGCCGAGGCCCAGGCATATTTTAACAAATGGTCCAAGGACAAGGATTTGGTAGCAATCGCAAATGCCGAAAGAGATAGAGCGGTTGTAAGTACTATTACATTCAAACAATCATTCTTGTTAATTTGAAATTTTCATTTTTTAGTAATATTTTGAATTGACATTACTCTTTTTGTGCAGTTGAAATATGAAAATTTGAAGAGTCAGGCGAAGGTTTTGCAAGTTCACTTGGAAACAGCAAAGAACAGCTTATCCGCAGCAAAAAATTTGAAGCAAAATATTGTTTTGGTTAACAAACAAAACAATACACTAAAGCGGATAATTAAAGAGCATGGTTTCGACCCTGACATATTATTCAAAGCTAAAGCAGCAGCTGATCCAAATTTGCTGTCGCAGGGAGATGCGACAAATCAAGAAGAAAGAATTTTAAAAAATCTGGACAGTGCTGCAGAAGATCTTATAAGTTCAGGGGTTATTTCTGGTGTTGGGGAAAGAGGTACAGCCACAGTGGAAGAAGACGTTGGGGAAGAGAGCAGAGGAGTAGAATTGGATAAAGAAAAAGAGGGTTTTGAAAACTAGAAACTTTTATTATTGAGGAAAACTTTAAATATTGAATTTGAAAACTTCTACTATTGAGTATGTACTATGGTATTTGAATTTAATTATATGGATTTATATACAGTCTTTAATTTTAATTGCATTAGATGTGTGATTATCATGAATTATATGTATGTTTCTTGTTTACTTGCATTGTCATGAATTGTATGTGGACGTAGATGATGAATGATGATAATTGATAATTAGTGATAGATGATGCTGAAAGATGATGAATGACGATAATGATATGATATATATGGACGATGATCAATTTAATGTGGACGTAGATTTATCATCAAGCACAATAATTCTTCTTCTCTAGACTTTTGTAATTCTTCTTCTCTAGAATGGATATAGATGATAAATAAATGGAATGTGTTATAATGGATATAGATGACATTAATGATTAGAATGGATATAGATGACATTAGAACGAATAGAATTGTAATGATATGATTATGAATTATTTTAAAAAAACTGAATTGTTTTAATAAATTTAAATTAGATAAATAATTGTGTTAATAATAATTGTAGTGTCAGGAGTCAGGATATGATAATGATATGGTGATGATATGATATATATGGATGATGAGGAATTTTATGTGGACTTATATTTAAAATTGTATAATGTATTGTTTATCCCATAGTTAAAAAAATATATCAAAGGATTTTGCACATATAAAAAATAAATTAAATATAATTCTAAGAAATCAAGAAAGAATCATCACTGGCAAGAAATTAAACATAATTGCAAATATGATAGGGTTTAGCTTACCTCTTGCGTATTAGATTGCTGTGAAATCATCAAGGGTAACGTGCTATGAAATCATCAAGGGTAAGCGTATTAGATTGCTTTGAAATCTTGCGTATATGATAGGGTTTGTTTTACCTGACATTGTAGATAGAGGGGTGAGTTGCCTGACATTGCCAGTCCTGAGAAGTGCCAGCAACATCTTTAAATATATAGACCAACAATATCTTTAAATAAATGTAAATATATAGAATTAGACCTGTAACATCTTTAATGATAACAAGAGCTGAAAAAATGTAAAGTAACAAACAATAAGATTATGTTGAAGAAGATACCTATTTAAAATTGAAATCATCACCGGTAATGTGCTAGATCTTTGTCTTAAAAAAATTCAACACAAAAAATGGATTAGTAGATAGATGGGTGAGTTGCCTGACATTGTCAGTCCCGAGAAGTAACAGCTTCCTCGGACGGATGTCAACCCACGTTTTCAAAAAATAAAAAGATTGTATTTAACTAAATGTAAATACATAGACCTGTAACATCTTTAATGATAACCAGAGCTGAAAAAAATGAATAGTAACAAACAATAAGATGAATAGTAATTTCAACGTTCCTATCTTTTTGTAATGTCAACATTAAGAGGTAATTCAATTATGATATTGCAATATGTGTATATAAGATTATTGAAAACATCAAATATAGAAACAAAAGTCCTAAATTGTGTAAGGATATAATATTCTATCAACACTAATTCCAGAAAGTATATAGCTTAAATTAGGATTAGGGTTAAAAATAATTCACCGTTCTACCAGATGTAGGGGTATAACGGTGATTTGAAACTGGATAAGGATGTTGTGCAGAGTGTCATAAATTTTCCTTTGAGATTTGGGATCCTAAAATCAGAGGAAATGTTCATCTATTTTAGAACAAGTTTTCTTGATGAATGTGTCATAGGGCTACTGAATGTGTCCTTTGATACTAAGATATCTAATCTATATCTAACACATACTTCACACGTGTTTATAGATCTCGGATATGTGTATGAATATTTTCAACGACTCTTCTACAACTATAAATATCATCTCTTTGTATTTTAGACCTATTACCCTAAAAAAGTGTTTCTAATTATATACATTAGATTTACCTCATCATTCCCCCTTCGATACCTATGAGTGCTAGAAATTATGCACCAAATACACCAAAACAGGATTAAACTACTTGTAGTTCTCCAAGTGTCATGGAAGAGTAGAGGTTAGAAAAGTGTAAATGAAGATGGAGCCCTAATTTTATCCTCAAAACTTGGTAACATTGCTTGGCTTGTATTTAATTAAGGGATAGAGATATGTGATAAGGGTAAGAAGATAGATATAATCAAAATCGGATAACTCATGTATATGGTGACTTATGAAAATTAATTCTTGATCAATCAAATATAAGTTGACTAAGGTAATGTGTGAATTAGAGGGTCATCCACATCTATTACAATATGATGGAGCACCAACACATTAAAAAACATTGATATAAAAATGCATCATCTTTGGTAGTTAATCTATCACAAGACTCTCAACCTTAAATTTTTTCGAACAAAAATTTGGTTTTAGACAACTTCATAAATCCCTTGCTTGAGGATCAATTTTTTCATCTTAGGAAACTTTTGGGAGTGAAGGCAATTTTCATTAAGGTGGGATAGTTCAGTGTTCCTCCTTCATTCCCTTTATTAAAGTACATATTAAGGGGGGATGTCAGTGTATTTAAATAACCATACACTATTGTATATAATTAAGGTGCACTTGTAATATTAGTTGTATTTTAGTATTTGGATAATTCACCCATTAGTGTACATTTATCCACATATATTAATAGGGAAGAGTATGAACCAATTTATTGACTTGATTATCTTCATTATTAATAGAAAAGTAAATTTTCCTTACAAGTTAACTACTCTCCAAGCCTAATAATAGCCTCTACATGTTTTTATAAAAGTATGGAGAGCTAGTGTTAGTGATCAATCTTGTGGAAGAGAGTTTTTATTACTATGAAGAATTCAAGCCATAACATCTTAATAAAATTGTGGTACTCATGATACTCTCGGTAGATTTGTGTTATGTCTTTACTTTAAGCTTTCATTAATTAATCATGTATACATGCTTGTGGGTGTTTGTTTTATGGTTGTTAACTACGATTTTGGAGAGTAAATTGTACATTAATAATCATCCCAAATATTTCAATTCAAATTTTCAATGATGACATCTTCAAAATGTGACACTTTCTTTTTTCTTGTCAATAGCTTCATCAAACTCGACGTTGTCTTCTGTAGAATGTGACGTGCAACAACAAGACGTCAATAATCACTCCTGACGTGCGTCAATTTAACGTCAATGGTCTTGACTGACGCGCGTCACCGGCTTCAATTGATGCGCGTCAAAGGTTTTACCTGACATGCGACAATAGTCCTAGCTGTCGCACGTCAATAGGATCCAGTGACGCGCGTCAATAGGAGCCAGTGACATGCGTCACTGGCTCCTATTGATGCACGTCACTGGCTCCTATTGACGCGCGTCACTGGCTCCTATTGACGCGCGTCACTAGCTCCTATTGATGCGCGACACTAGGACTATTGACGCACGTCACTGGATCCTATTGACGCACAGTCACTGGCTCCTTTTGATGCGTGTCACTGGATCCTATTGACGCGCGACAGCTAGGACTATTGTCATGCGTCAGGTAAGACCTTTGACGCACGTCAATTGAAGCCATTGACGCCTGATTTAGCCTATAAATACTCTTCAACCGGTCATTTTCTCGTTTTCACCTTCCCGCTCTTGAATTTTTACAGGTCTCATTCATTGTCAAAGATGCAAGTACAACTATAATGTCGACTTATCCATGCTTCCCAACTGCAAGTTCAGCAAAAAAATCTAGAGAATCCAATTCAATCGATTTCCAAGATCAACTACAGGAATCCCTTATGCCCTCACATCCATACTGTTAATATGCCCCATTTCGAAACAGATCCAGATATTTTGAATTACCTTCTGTCATCCTACAATTCAGAGGATGGCATTTTTTATGTGACTCTGAACGATGGCCGAATGTTCCAATTCAGTATCGAAGCAAATGACATCCATCGGTTTATGGGCCTTCCGTTCAAAAATTTACCAATTGTTACAACCAAGGCAACACTTGTGGAAGAAGACAAGAAATTTCTCGAATCAACGTTCGGTTTCCATGTTGATTGTAAGTATAATTCGTTTTAATTCATATTTTTTATTCTGTTTTTTATTCTGATACAATTTGTTGTTATAAATTTATAGTAATTTTCACTGTTTCGCATTTGCAGCCCATGTCAATAAATCCAGGCGTGGTGTCTAAGATGTAGCATTTCTGAGTACATGTAATTTTTGCAATGCTAGGGTCTAAGATGAGCTTTGTAACTTTGTTTGACCTGATGAGTGCAGTGGAAAAGTGTGTACTTGAAAGTATACTGGCGTGGGCAGAGTTTAAACAAAAAAAAGATCTTAAGAAAACTGATGGAACCAAGAAGGGGAAATTAATTGATGTTCCCAAACTTGATGATGCAAATCAAAGCAGGGGGGAAGAATTCTGATCAATGTACTTTAATATTAACGGAGGGTGACTCAGCCAAGGCTCTCGCTGTAAGTGTTTGTGCCTTGAATCAGGGAAATGTGAATACTGAATTTGGTAGTATTGTGACATGTTTCGACATCACTTTCCAATTTAATTTTTTGTTATTTTAGTTATCTTTATCCTATCAGGTGGCAGGAATATCTGTTGTTGGTCAAGATTATTATGGCGTGTTTCCTCTCAGAGGTAAGCTGCTCAATGTCAGGGAAGCTACCACTCACCAACAAATGGAGAATAAAGATAAAATCCTTTGTCTACAGGAAGATAAAATATATGACAACATTAAATCTTTAAGATATGGCCATCTGATGATAATGACAGACCAGGTACATGATCTTTGTCTAGCGCTGTTTAGTTTCTGCTTAATTCTGACACATCCTTTCTAGTGAGATCCTTTTTGACTTGTCCTTTGTCTCTTAAAGGACCATGATGGTTCCCACATCAAAGGATTGCTGATCAATTTCATACTCCTATTGTCAGGGTAAATGTTCCCCCTGTATTTGGTTGAGTGTATTGAGACTCTTTATATTTGTTTTTAAGCCTCCAGAGGTTATGTATCTCCATGTCTAATTTTGGCACATGTTGATGTAGGCAACTCACAAAAATGGAAATGTGTTATCTTTTTACACCATTCCTGAGTATGAAGCTTGGAGAGAATCATTGAGTGGATCGATAACAGGCTGGACCATAAAGTACTACAAAGTAATGCTAGTTTGTTTTCTCTTTATATGTTTTTAAGTTCTGGTTTTGTTCACTTGCTGATTAGGTATCACTTGTTGCTTGGACCATACAGGGTTTGGGCACAAGTACTTCTAAAGAGGGCAAGGAGTATTTCATAGATCTGGACAAGCACAAAAAATATTTTGTGTGGGTTGATGAGAAAGATGGAGATGCAATTGAGCTGGCCTTCAGCAGGAAGAAGATAGAGGCCAGAAAAAACTGGCTGAGACAATTTGAGGTAGTTAGGCCAGGGGAGCAAGGTGAAATGAAATCTGAATTAAAATGATATTCATTTCAACACTAACAAGTTAACAGTTGCCACCTTTTCAATCAGCTTATTCTTCAGTGAGTTTATTCTTCCTCATATCAATCAGCTTATAGAATGGGAGAGAAGGGCTAAGGTACTTATCAATGAGATTATTAGTCGTTATGAAAATTATTGGCAACGGAATAGTTTATACGCTGCTGCTGATCCAAATTTGCTGTCGCATGGAGATGCGACAAATCAAGAAGAAAGAATTTTAAAAAATCTGGACAGTGCTGCAGAAGATCTTATAAGTTCAGGGGTTATTTCTGGTGTTGGGGAAAGAGGTACAGCCACAGTGGAAGAAGCCGTTGGGGAAGAGAGCAGAGGAGTAGAATTGGATAAAGAAAAAGAGGGTTTTGAAAACTAGAAACTTTTATTATTGAGGAAACTTTAAATATTGAATTTGAAAACTTCTACTATTGAGTATGTACTATGGTATTTGAATTTAATTATATGGATTTATATACAATCTTTAATTTTAATTGCATTAGATGGTGATTATCATGAATTATATGTATGTTTCTTGTTTACTTGCATTGTCATGAATTGTATGTGGACGTAGATGATGAATGATGATAATTGATAATTAATGATAGATGATGATGAAAGACGATGAATGACGATAATGATATGATATATATGGACGATGATCAATTTAATGTGGACGTAGATTTATCATCAAGCACAGTAATTCTTCTTCTCTAGACTTTTGAACTTGTTTTAAGATAATTATTCTCTATACTTGTAACGATATGATCATAATGTCATTAGAATGGATAAAGATGATAAATAAATGGAATGTGTTATAATGGATATAGTTGACATTAATGATTAGAATGGATATAGATGACATTAGAACGAATAGAATTGTGTTAATAATAATTGTAGTGTCAGGACTCAGGATATGATAATGATATGGTGATGATATGATATATATGGATGATGAGGAATTTTATGATATGATATATATAATTCTAAGAAATCAAGAAAGAATCATCACTGGTAAGAAATTAAACATAATTGCAAATATGATAGGGTTTAGCTTACCTCTTGCATATTAGATTGCTGTGAAATCATCAAGGGTAAGCGTATTAGATTGCTGTGAAATCTTGCGTATATGACAGGGTTTGTTTTACCTGACATTGTAGATAGAGGGGTGAGTTGCCTGACATTGTCAGTCCTGAGAAGTGCCAGCAACATCTTTAAATATATAGACCAACAATATCTTTAAATAAATGTAAATATATAGAATTAGACCTGTAACATCTTTAATGATAACAAGAGCTGAAAAAATGTAAAGTAACAAACAATAAGATTATGTTGAAAAAGATACCGATTTAAAATTGAAATCATCACCGTTAATGTGCTAGATCTTTGTCTTAAAAAAATTCAACACAAAAAATGGATTAGTAGGTAGATGGGTGAGTTGCCTGACATTGTCAGTCCCGAGAAGTAAACAGCTTCCTCGGACGGATGTCAACCCACGTTTTCAAAAAATAAAAAGATTGTATTTAACTAAATGTAAATACATAGACCTGTTACCCTGTAACATCTTTAATGATAACCAGAGCTGAAAAAAATGAATAGTAACAAACAATAAGATTAAGGGGAAAAAGATACCTGCTTAAAGTTGAAATCATCACTGCCACTGGTAATGAGCTAGATCTGTGTTTTAAAAAAACCCAACACGAGAAATGGATTAGTAGATAGATGGGTGAATTGCCTAACATTTTTAGTATATAGACCTGTAACATCTTTAATGATAAAGATAAAAGATAGATAAAGAAGATACCTATTTAAAGTTGAAACAATCCATTATCAACAGCTTCATCAAACTCGATGTTGTCTTCTGTAGAATGTGACGAAGAGCCAATTACACTCTCAAGGTTGGGAATATTTGTACTTGTAGCTGTATTATTCACACCTCTTCTTTCGCAAAGGGAATTCCAGTGCGCAATTGCTCTGTCGAATGGAAAGGTTTCGATGGAGTATCGAGAAACATAACACCTCATGCAACTTTCCAGATTTTTATCCAACCTGTTTCTCAGTTTTGATTTTATAAATGACAATGCACTGAAAACCCTTTCATCCTCCACAGACCCCAAAATCATTGTTTGGCATAACTCATATAATCTAAAATATTCACTGATATCTTCTTGTAAGATAGAACTTTGATAGATTCCTCGCCACAGCCTTGTAATAGCACCACTTTCAGAAGGTTGATCTAAATTCTTATATTGGTTCCTCATTGTTGTTGCAAAATTTGTTGACTGAAACTTTAATAAATCGGCATTCAGTATACCTTTGATTTCCATACCCTTGAGCTCTGACGTCTTTGTAAATTGTTCCATTATTGTACCCATTGATTTATGGAAATGCTTTCTGACAAAGTCTACACGGCCACCTTCAGTATTCCAAAAATTAGGATTCATCACACCCATGGCTTCCAGAATTTTATCTTTACAGAAACGTTCCCTAATTTCTGATGACAAGGTTTCTGAAAATTTTTTAAGCTTTATTCTTGTTTCAACTATAACAGACTCAAACAAATTACGTGTCACAGGAACATCTTCTCGTTCTGATCCTGTAATATCTTGACGTTTTTGCAAAATGTGCATTGGTATTTCCCTCCCATTAACAGTGATGCAGAGGTGATCGTGGATATTAAATCTCAAAAAGGTGTTAGGATTTTTAAGATCTAATAAATCTTTCCAATTTTCAAAAACAGGTGCATCAAAACTATCCTGGGAACAGTACAATATATCAAGACTTTGACATACCATTTTTCTCATCCGTATAAAATCCACAATATAGATTAATCTGCCCTGTGCATGCTTCATCAGTGTATTGATCTCCTTTAACATTGGAAGAATACCAACCAATGTAAGCAATGTCTCCAAATCAGTTAAACGGAACAACAAGTCCCTTGCCCTATCAACTTCATGACGGTATTTGTGCATGAAACCAACTAATGAAGGATACTCCTCACGAACTCTGCATGCAGGTTCATACAAAGAGATCCATCTAGTCTCCACATCCTTCAGAAGTTTTTTGCCATCTGTAATTCCAATTGCAAATTTTTGGAACTCGAGAAAACGCTTTGGGCTGCTTGACATATAGGCATGAAGTTCTCTTATAAGGTCTTCTAATTTAGCAACATTTTCGTGGTTGCTTACCATTTTATACGCTAAATTCATTCTGTGAGCCATACAGTGAATTGGTAGCATATATGGGGCCACTGTTGTTTGTAATCTAACACAGAGCCCTGTTCGGTGACCCTGCATGACAGATGCACCATCTGCTCCAACGCATACCAACTTCGTAGCAATTTCATAATCAGTCATTCCAGCAACATCTTTCAAATGAGAAACAACTATTTTATATAGGTTTTCGGCATTGCAGTTTTCAACCATTTTCATAACACCCAACAGATGAGGTGTCCTTATATGATTTTCTAAAGTATAGATGTGGATACATACCCATGCGGTGTTGTCGACTGCTGTCACTTCATCAATTGAAAGAGAGATAAAGTTTTCTTTTTTTACATTCTCTTTCAAATCTTCCTTCTCTATCATCGAGAGGCATTTTGCCATTTCCCATCCACTACTTTCAGACCAATGAGACTGAGGTACATTCAGCATTCCGTTAAATTGATACAAAACTTTGAAATCGAGGAAATCCGAAATCGCTCTTCCTTTTTTTAGTATTTGAAAAAGAGTAGAGAATTGTATGAATTTTGCATGTAGATTTGTTTCTTTCATCTTACCAATATGCGATGTGATCGTTCCTCCCTTTTCCAACAAATGTCTGTGTTTTTTCTGCTCTGCCTCATATTCTGCTGCGTATCTAACATGCATGCATTCTTTTTCAGTTTTCCACCTATGTGTTTTGATTTTCTGGCCATCCGCCCCCGTTACAGTTAAATATTGTTTTCCACAATGTTTTTCTATAGTGTCCAGCTTCAGTTGCATTTTTTGTTGCTTTCCCAATTTCCACGTACATATTGTACATGTACATTCAGATGGGATTTCTTCAGAATTAGATGATTGTACAGGTTCAATAAATGGAAATTTAGCTGCCCAATCAAACTTGTATGTCCTGCCAATGGTCCACATATTCTTGTTCGTTTTCAATGCTTTACTTTTTTGAGTAGAATTTTGAGCAATATCACAATCACCTGGTTTCCTCTTTCTTGGACCGGAGTTTGATTTTGATTTCTGTCTTCCATTTTGCTCAGTGTTTGTATCTGTGATATCTAGCTGCACTTCTGGTTGCACCCCAACAGGAACAATATCTTCAAGATCTGGCATATTATCGTAGGTTTCATTTGTTTGACTTTGATACTGTGCAGAATGCATGTCCACCTCAATAATACCTTCCACACAGTCAGTATTCTGATTCTTTGTGGTGGCATCTATATGATTGGTATTTACAATATCTGTATCCGCAGAGTTTCCAAAATACTTGAAGAGTGATTTCTGAGATTTCTTACTTACTTTTAGGTTATTCGTATTCTTTGAGCTGGCACCTTCCATTATTCTGAAAAGAGTCCTGCATCAGCAAAAGAACCAAGTAGCGACTCTATCCAGTGTCTGAGGTCTTGTCGCGTGTCCCCTTTCTGAGGTCTTTGTCACGTGTCAACTCTGCACTTGTCGCACGTCAACAACCCATTTCCTGTCGCGCGTCCACTGTCTGAATATACTGTCGCGCGTCAACACTGCCCAAGTCATGCATCAACACTTCCTCTGTCGCGCGTCAACACTTCCTCTGTCACGCGTCAACACTTCCTCTGTTGCGCGTCAACTTCTTTGCCCAAGTCACGCGTCAACACTTCCTCTGTCACGCGTCAGTACAGCTGTTGTCGCGCGTCAACAATGCCCTTGTCGCGCGTCAACAATCATAGGCTAACAGTAATCTGAATCTCTGGTGCTTAAGGGTATGCGAGTTCAAATTTCACAGTATTGGTAATTTGTTAAGCTACTTGAGGTATACTACCCGACGAATCAGCTAGGTTTTTATAGGAGATGTTTTCAAATGAAGGCGAAGCCGACCCCCCAAAAAAAATATACTATATATTTTAGGTGAACAGGACACCGACCCACTCCGAATAATTCACCTTTTCAAATTTTCCTAAAATGAAATTTTCGCCATATTACGAATATTCGCCGCTAAAATTATCCCTTTCTTAGAATCATTTCCATCTTGATTATCTTTTTCTTTCTTTCTTTTTGTTACAAACACATCTACTTCATTATTATGCTCTTATCTACTACATCAAAAGAATTCACAGGTGCTTTTCCTTTATCATTATCTCTTTTACTAGATGTAGAAGCTCTATCTAGACAATTATACTTATAATGACCATTTTTGTACCAACCATAACATACAACTTCAGAAATATTTCTTTTTGGACCTCTATCTCCTCCCTGAGAACTAAATTCTTTTCCTTGGAGAAGATTAATAGTTAACTGACCCATCTTCTTGAGTAGATCTTCATACTCAGTAAATGTACAAGGAGAAATATTTGTACTCACTGAGAGTGGTTGTGGATTCTGGACCAAAGGTGCTGGTGTAGGCTCTACTTTAGCAACAATTTCTTTGGGCTCCTCTTCCATGCTTTCTTCTTGCCTTCTTGCAATCTCTTTTTCTTGTTCAATGGTAGCTGGGTGGTCATAATTCACTCGTTGTTTGATCTCTGGCTTCATCCCAAGAATGAAGTGCTTACATAGGAGATTATCCACGCCATTCATTAACCCATCCGCTAATCCTTCCTTCCGGATCTGGGCATCGAGCTTCCTCCTTAGCTCTAGAACACGAGCATGATAATCCCTTATCTTCTCCTTCTCTCCTTGGGATAGCTTTGTGATATCGATCATGAGATTTGCATATCTCTGTTGTTCACCAAATTCTTCAAGAAAACTTTCAGTTAATAAATCCCATGAGTTTTTCACATTATCACCTAGTGTTTCAAACCACCTAAGGGATGAACCATCCAAAAAGGTAGGAAAAAATTCAGTCCATTGTTCCCTTCTTATAAGGCCATTATAAATACAAGATCGTTTAAACTCTTGATGAAAGAGGAAGCATCTTCATTAGATTGGGCAGAAAAAACAAGAATCTTCCCCATTTTCAAAAGTAACCACAGTGAAATACCAACCTACAAGTGCAATCAACAAGACTTATGTGCACAAATAATTGAAATCACTATAATAGAAAATAGAAATGACCACGGTAAACTATGGTAAAACTTGACTTACTGCGGTAAAAACTGACTTTATTGTGGTAAACACTATTCACAGTAAAAAGTGAAGTTACTGCGGTAAATACTATTCACGATAAAAAGTGACTTTACTGCGGTAAATACTATTCACGGCAAAAATGACTTTACCATGGTAACTACTATGCACAGTAAAAACAAGGTTACCCTCCAAATGATTTTTGACTAAGTGGGAATATCTCTCCAGAAAATCCACCAACGAGGAATGGTCTTGGCAACGGAACCAAAATGTCATCACCACTCCGGCACTATGATAATTCTTCACCGGGAACTCCTCGTGCTATGATTATTTACTAATGCACAGCCTTTAGTTTGGTGGATGTAATCTGGAAACAAAACAACAAACATAACACAAGAATACCATCGACTATGATAAGAAGGAATGATGATAAATCTGAAATATCAGAGTAAATTATAATATTAACATGAAATTGTTACAATCTCACCCATGAGGTACTTCAAGTGTTATTGACTTCACTTGCCTTCCACCAATACTATGGGAGAAACTTTACAATTACACCTCTTAATGGCTTCTTCAACACACCTTTAAATTGATGGCTTCCTTTACACACTTACTCATACAATATTTCTCACTACTTCCTTCTATGTTAAATGAGGGGGGTGGCCTCTTTATTTATAGAACTTCCAGGATTATCCATCTTATCTCTAAGATAGGATAAGAAATCCACTCTGACGAATCATATTCCATACCTTAACTCTTATCTGTACATGTAAGCTTATCTTTTAAGATAAGATAAACCTTATCATTTCACATGGGTTCCACATTTTTAGACTTTTTACAAATAAAATACAAAAAATATTTATGACCTCACTCCTTGTCCTTATTACCAATATAATATTTCTAATTCCTAATCATGTAGACCCTACTTCTCTACTTACCCCAACTTTGACATTTTAACATTACGGGACCACTTACGACAAATATTTACTTTTTACCACAACATTCCTATTGTAATTTTGACTATTACTGTACTATACATTATTGGCGGTGGCGTACTAGCATCGTCATTATCTTCTATCGGACACTACTACTAATTATATTTAACAACATCCTATTCCTAATACATACATTAATGAAATAGAAATTGCGGAGGAAAATTTTAGTATTGACAGTGCCTACATTGGTTCTAGAAAGAGGGCCTTCCACTTCAAAATGGACTAGGAAACACCCCAAAAAATTAGGCATGTTTAGAACCTCAATGAACCCCAAATAGAAATTGTTCCTTCTCAAAAATAACATGAGGCAACTGCCATCATGCAAACCTTACTTGAGAAACCACTTGTCTCCTTCTCTTTATATATCACCCTCTATTCCAATTGTTGAAAGGGAAGTTGATCAAACCCCAATCACTGTTGTTGACTCTCCCATTATGGACAAAGGTAAAACACCCTTGATTTAAGAAGAACTTAGTTCCCCCTAACCTTGACACAATCGTGTCACAAGTCTTATCTCTTTCAAAAATCCAGTATGAACTCAAACAGACCCAGGAAAGAGTCACCCACCTACAACTCCTACAATCAAAAGAGTCCAATTTCTCTCAAATGGATTCTAAAAAAGATCAGAAAATACAACAACTTCATCAAACCATAAAACAACAAGAAGAGACAATTCTTCAACTTCAACATGCTTTAGAAGAAAAGGAACAACAAATTCAATTCCTTCAAACCAAGACAAAATATTTAAACACATTACTTGCAATCTTGTAAGAAAACATAAAAGAAATAGAGACTCTGCCTACCACAAGAGAAATAACTTACAAAGAATTTTTGTTTCCTCATATTATTGTATTGAGAGTAATGGTTAAATAGATGCAAGACTGTTATAATATCAAGGGAGTTGCTAAAGAAAATAAGGTTTTAAAGGAAGAGAACAAACTGCTTTGAGATAATGTGCTTGATATTTGTCGGTTGTATGATTTTTGCCTCTCATGCAAGGCCCCGTCTAATTTCTATATTCTTCAAGGAAAAATTATTAAGGTGGAAGATTTCTAGAGTTTTTTCTATACAAGATATAGAATTTGATGATGATCAACAATTTTTTGGAGCATGCATAGTTAGAGATAATGTTGTTAAGAATCTACCATGTGAATTTTATGTTCATAAATTCGTACTCCCTGAAAAAATTGAAATCCTAATTAATTTATATGTGGGGAGGTACAATCAAGGGCATTTATCTCTACTTTAAGGCATCACACAATGTGGAGGGAGAAAATGGGAACATACATCTAGGAAGAAGCTAATATAGGCCTTTTGATGAGGCATGACCTCCCTACCCCCATGCGATTTCTCATAAGGTTTCAATCTCAAGTGTATTGTTTGCAATTGGTGGAAATGTATAAGGTGATTCTGAGAACTTGTATATTAGATTTTAGGGATTATGTACTCTTAAAATTTAATTTTAATTTCCTTTTTTTTAGTTGAGATATGAATTGTTTCCAGAGCCCTATAAGAAGAAGGAGGTGATCTCCCTAACTAACCCCCGATGGTCGTTGAAGAGGGCCATAGACATGTGTAAGATTATTCTTGACATGCAGGAAAAATGGATTGGAATGAGGCATATACCTCTGTTAGTCATAGCCTCTATGCCATGATGGAATTCAACTAATGATCAACCTGAAGCTAGTTATATAACTTGGAGAAATGCAGTAATAAAGTTCTTCGGTTTTCGTAACACCGAGCTGGATGAGACTTGGTAGACTTTTGCTAATAGATGTAATTGTTTGAGAATTATTGAGAACTTGAATAGGTAGCAGGATGACTTGCTAGATCTTAAGTATAGGGGATTGATAAGCCCCTGTTTTGTCATTGTTTATCCTATGTTAAAATCTATTTTGCCATGACATCATTTTGCACTATGTTTAATATTGTCAGTTTGTAATTAATACTTTACTGTGTTTTGGAAGGAAATATTATGCATATCCTTGTTATTTTCATCTTGTTTTTTCTTCTTCAAATATGGTTCAAATAAATCTTTATGAGTATTAACAATAAATTAAAAATCATATCTTAAAGTCATCACAGTGCTCAACAACAGATTAGCGTAGAACTATCTTATGCACTAGCATAGGACTCGCCCTTGCATGTGTTGGTATATATGACTAGACTTGTCGTCGATCGATGTCTTGTCCACCTAGATGGTTAGTCATACCACTTAGTAAGAATAGGTCATAAGGTTGTGTACATGTTCATCCACAAGATTTACACAACACTCATGTATTTACCTTTCTTTTCTAATCTATGAGCATGCTAGATACTTCATTGTCTTTCTCTACTTGATTCTTATTGTGATTCGATCTCTTACTTAATACGTGAAGCATTCACGACTCCATTGAAGTAAAACTTTGATTAATGTGCACAAGTTTCTGAGTTAATTCTCATAGTCCAATCCAACATGATATCAGAGCTGGTGTTTGGTAAATGTGCACTCATTTGAATGTGGTTGATTTCACTTCATTTTCTAGTTTTCGTGCTTCCCGTGCAAGTATTCGTTTTTGGAATCTTTTTTACAAGTTTAACCATCTTGTTTGTGGAGTTTTTTTTCTAGTTTTCGTGTGTTTTTAGTGCATGTGCAGGTGATTTTTCAAAGTTTTTTCAGGGGTTTTCTAGATTAATCTAGCTGGCTATAGCTACATTTGATAGAACCATTAAATATAGAGATAGGTTCCTTTTTTGCATCTCTGGTTTTTTAATCAATATTTTTTCAAATGTAAGTGAATTTAAAAATATATATGCTTTTCCGACCTGTTTTACATCTTCCTCCACTACCTGGTTTTGTTCCTTTCTTTGTTGCGCATGTTTTCTACCTTTTTGCATTCGAGCTATGTTTCTTTGCATTCGTTTTGCATTGATTCATACTGTTGCTTTCCCTTGTTGGATTATTGGGTTGTTGGATCGAGCTGTGGATACTTCATTGTTTTTTTTCATCTTCTATGTCTGCATGTGGGTTGGGATTTTCTCATTTTTTTCTACCTCTGCATACATTCGAGTTTCTTGTTTTACACTCTCAAGTCTGCTGGTCATTTTTACATTGTTCTCTTTGCATTGGTTGAGGTGTATTTGTTTGCACTGCATTTTCTTGGTTTGACTCGGTTATATTGCATGGTTTTCCTTTCTTTGTTACCCTATTACCATGTTTCCATGTTGAATTAGTTTATTACTTGCATCGCGTACTTTTTTATTGCTAGTTCTAGCTGTTCCTTGCATTGTTTGAGTGCTCTACGTAGTGGATCTGAGTTTTTCCGTGCTCCTTTTTGTTTTTCTTGGGCAGTTTTTTGCATTACATGCACGCCGAAATGAGTTTGATTCCCTACCTTATCGTTGTTTTTTCTTGCTCTCTCAAGCTTTGCGTAGTCGATCTGGTTTATTCCCTTCAAACTTGTGTGTCATTTCCTCGCTGCATTTTCTTTGAGACCTCTCGTCTGCATTTTGACTGAGCACCCAACCATGTTATCAGGTTGAGTCATTGTGTTGGCTCTCTCCCCCAAGCATTGAGCCCCTCACCCGTTCAACATTGACCAAGCCCACCTTTTTAAACTCTCTTGCTTAAAATCGTTTACCTAGCCTTTTTGCTTTTTAAGCCTTTTTACGCCAAAGGCGTTCCCCCTATGGGAAAGGCACTTGCGGACGTTTCTACGACTATGTTAAATTTGACGGTTTGACGGTCGTCTTGACGTTTGTGCTTTTCCTCCCTATTTTAGCTTTTCTCTATTACTTTTAATAATTTTGTTTCTAATAATTAACAATTTTAGCTTTTGTTTTTAATTACGCTGACCTAAAAATAGAAATCTCTACTATTTTTAATAATTTTATTTCTAATAATTAACAATTTTAGCTTTTGTTTCTAATTAACAACAATTTTAGCTTTTATTTTTAATAATTTTGTTTTTAATAATTAACAATTTTAGCTTTTGTTTTTAATTAACAACAATTTTAACTTTTATTTTTAATAATTTTGTTTATAATAATTAATAATTTTAGTTTTTTTTTTTAATTAACAATTTTAGCTTTTGTTTTTAATTAGGTTGAGTTGAAAATACAAAAAGAGAGATCAATAATAGATTGCAAACGCTAGAAAAGAAAGTATACGCACACAGAAAAATGGAGATCAAAAGGAGATTCAGGAATTTAGAGTGACGCAGAGAATATACAGAAACGAGAAATAAAAGAAAACAACAGTGGAAGCACGAGAAATCAAATTGATGTTTCAGACACTTCTTCTGGATTGGTAAGTTATGCTCCAGACGCCTTTACATAGTTCCTTTAAGAATTTGTGGATGATACTGTTAGGGTTTAATCTTTGTTGTTTAAAATAATTTGTTTTTTGTATGCACTAGTCTGGCGCCATACTGTATCTGTAGTGTATTCATTTAATTGACAAACATGAATCTGAGTTGTACCATCAACATTACGAGATCATGTAATTGATAGACATGAATCTAAGCTGTATTATCAACATTGCAAGATCATGTAATTGACAGACATGAATCTGAGTTGTATTATCAACATTGCGAGAGCATGTTTCGCCAAGCACTGGTTGGCAACTTGGTGTTTCATATGTAAAGCTGATTTTGAATTTTGCATGAGATAGTCAGCCACATATCTGATCAACGATACTCTCTCTTGTGATCTGAATGATTTCCTATAAGCAAAGCTGTGTTTCTGTCCCAAATATCATTGGTTTAAAAGTAAATAAGTAAATGAAAATTACGATAATCAACTCATAAACAAACAAATGGTTGATTTGCGGGCCTGATACAGTTGATGAAATTGGTTATACAACAAATATGGACGTGAATTAGTTTATCTCAATTATTTCTATTTTATAGGGAATAATTAGCTTATCTTATTATTTCTATTTACTAGGTGCTCTTAGGCATTTAATAGTGCTCAATCTAAAAAATTACTTGCTTTCTGGACAAATTCCCAATTCTCTGAATAACTACACAAAATTGCATCACTTGTCATTGTCTAATAATATGCTTGAGGGACCAATTCCATCTGAGATATTAACAACATTGACTAGATTAGAACATCTGCCTCTAAATTCCAACAAACTCAATGGTAGTATCCCGGAAGAGATTAGTCAATTATGGAAACTGAGAGAGCTCAAGTTAAAGAACAATATCCTTACAGGTGCCATTCCCAAGGCGCTAGGAAACTGTTCTTTCATGGAGGAGTTAAATATATCTTCTAATTCCTTGTATGGCTATATTCCACAAGAATTGAGTTCACTTTCCCAACTACGAGAACTATCCCTGGATAATAACAACCTAGGAGGGTCCATTCTATATTCTCTCACGAACTGTACAGAATTGAAAAAGTTGAACCTATATCACAACAAGTTTGTGGGGACAATTCCAGAGGATGTAGGCCATAAGCTAGCCAAATTGCGATTGGTGGACCTGTCCATCAATCAGCTAAACGGCAGCATCCCAAAATCCATAGGAAATATTTTAGCGCTTAATTTTATTCAAATAGAAGACAACCAATTAAGAAAAATGGTACCCCAGGGATTGGGAATGTTGGGCTGCCTACAACAACTGGTGTTTGGAAATAACAATCCGAAGGGAGATGTTTTTTCCATTCTCTTGAACTGTACAAAGTTGCAAACCATTGGGTTGGAATTCAACCATTTTTTGGGCTCTGTTCTGGCATAAATTGGCTTTAAGCTCACCAAGCTACAAGAACTTGTTGCAGCACATAATCGATTCAATGGGAGGATCCCACATTGCAGATACTACACTTGTCCTCCCTAAGGTCCATTCTTAACAGTGGTGCCCAACATCGTGTTGACTTCATTCTCAACTAATTTCTTGATGTCTTTGCCTCTACCTTTTAGTTTCTTTATAGCCACATCTTTATCTTTCAAATTATCCTGATACACTCTTCCAAAGCTTCCTTGCCCAATTTCGTAACATTGGTTGCAAATCTATGGGTTGACGTAGGCCTCGTGAATGGTGCCACAGGAATAATCACCGACATTGTCTATGACACATCAATGCAACCACCAACATTACCTTTATTTGTTGTTGTCAATTTTCATAGATACAACGGCCCATGTTGGGATCCCTCCAACCCATTACATATTCCCATACCCCATATTTCAAGAGGGAATCAAAGACAATTGTCGATTAAAATGGCCTGGGGATTAACTATCCACAAGTGGCAGGGACTTACTTTACATAGAGCAACCGTCAACATCGGAACCACTGAAAGGCAGGGTCTGACATTCACAACTTTCTCCAGAGTTCCCACGCTTGCAAATCTGCGTATTTCAGTTGCTTTTTCATTCGAGAGATACTCAAAAATGGTGTATGTAACAACACTTGGAGCAAGAAGAAAGGAGGAGTCAAGAATACTATCACTCAGCCTGTCGTAAAAGCTACCCTCTGCTTTGATAGCACCTCCACCACTACTATACTCAACATTTCTTCTATCCAAAGCGACACTTTTGTTCAAGGGGTATCAAATGTAATCATGTTTATTGAAACTAAAATTGCCCACTAAAGGCTACCATTCATGAGATAAATACTACAAATCTATACATGTCTCATTATGTGCACGCACATCTACATTTATTTGATGTTTTGAAATATGATATGCAACTTTAATTTTACGAATCTATAACAGAATTAAATGTACACATACAACATTTCAATGTAATGTTTCAACTAAATTCCTACACTACAACTATCAATCACACACATTATCAATTGTACAATAAATGTTTTTCCAACAAAACACCAACCGAACAACCGATGCACAACTAATAAACACGAATTAAATACATACAACATCAACCATAAAATAAATTAACTATCGAAAATGGTATCAAATGTATTCATGTACGAATTTTCAACAAGTTTGAAATGTAGAAACAACCTTCAAATTAAGTGGCCCATCTATATTTCTACACTTACAAAATCAATCACACCCCTAATTAGCATCAACTACAAAAGTAATAATTATACCTCTAAAAAAAATAACATATACCGTTTGGCGTTCACATCTCATGAAACACATGCGATTGCTAGTTAATTAAAAATCTGACATTAAATTAGAAGTGGGATTGATGTTTTTGTTGTGGTTGTTTAGTATTTAAGCGGGGTGTTGTTTTAATAAGTGTGGTCGTTTTTTCAAATTAATATTGTTCGGTGTGCTTTTAAAATTTTGGTGGGATTTTTTTAAGCGAGGATAGGTTTCTATTGGTTCGGTGTTTAAATAAAGTCTGGGGTGTGGTTTTTTGGTTTTAGAAGGTGATAGATTTTATATTAAGCGGGGTATGGTTTGTCAAGTGTAGGTTTAATATTAAAGTGTCGTGCCTTTTAGATCTAATTCATTTCTAAAGTAGGTTTAAGTTTTTAGAAGTGGGGTAAAGTTTCTTTTAATAAGGAGGATTAATATGTTTTTAATAGTTAGATCTCAATTAAGTAAGAGCTAATTTCATTAAAGTAAAATTAATTTTAATTTAGATCTTGGTTAAAATAAATCTTTTACCCTTATAAAAGGAGGCTCAATTAATCTTTAATCTAACTTAGAGTTTTTTTAATTAAATTATCTCTTTCATCTTAAGAGATTTTTAGGCATCTATTCTAATTTTTAAGCTCTTAATTAATTTCATTTAGTATTTAATTTATCATAAATTAATATTAGAGTTTTTTTAAGCACTTTTTTTTTTGCCTTTTTGATCGTAAAATAGGCTTATTGTTGTTTTCGAAAGTACACTTTTTAGCGTTATTAGACAATTTTTTCTACTAATTTGTTTGCTAAGTGTGTAGCATCCCTCTTAGTGTTTTTTTACTTTCCGGGAGACCTTGTTGCATCCTAGAGGTCCCTGGGTCTCTTTTTTACCCCCTTTCCACACTTCGCTTACAAGTTAGTGAGCTCGTCCGCCACAACCTTGCGGTAAGAGATCTTCATTTCCTTTGTGCTTACTTTTTGTGTTTTTTCACTTGTTTCATTGTGCATGATTAAGCATATTTTGGTCTCCACGCTTATGCGATATTTTGATAATTACAAGTTGAGTGACCAACTGTCTCACATCGCACGAACACTTGGGTGTAATCAGCACAATATTTATAAAGTGTCGCAATCAGGGGGTGTTCATTTTGTGTGGTTCTTCACTTTTCTCTATTTTATTTTTGCTTAATTTTATCTGCTATGGATCATACTTATGTTCATTTGCTTACCCCATTTAACTATCATGGATGGAAGGATTCCATGTATCTTGCTTTGAGAATACAATAACTATATCAAATAACTATGGGATTGTAAACTAAACCTAAAAAAGACACAGAAATAAAAGTGGCATGACTAATGCGATGAATCCTTTGGAATTTTGTGTATCTATGTATCACCGAAACTACGCTTTCATATTAACACATCCAAATCACCCATGGAAGTATGGGATTCCTCAGATAAAACTTTTGGGCAACAAGATGATATGAAAGGGCGTGAACTAGAAAATGAGTTGATTAGTCTGATCACTAGCAGTTTTGACACTCTCCAAGACTTTTTCACTAAATTTAAATTTATAAGATTGCAACTAAAAAATTGTGGAATTGACAAGGACTCACAACTCATACTTTTTGTCCTTACAAAACTTGGTCCAAACTATTCAGTTTTCGTCTCTACCTTCCTTGCTACAAAAAGAGAACTTAGTGCAAGTTGGACTATACCCTCCTTTGATGAGTTTGGCATTGATTTGATTGGAGAACATGTTAAGCTAATTCATATGGCTCCTCTTAGATACATAAAATCCCATGCTCTAATTATTGGTCATGAAAAACCTTGGGTTTCAAAAGAGAAGAAGTAGAACAATAAGGATCTCGAGATTAAAAAGAACTAATGCACCACAAATTTAAACTTTTCCACTTCCTCTTCTAGTTCTAAAAATCCTAAAGTGAATCAAATGTGGGTACTGCAGTGGTAGACATAAATAAGAAAAATGTTTGAAGAAGAAGATTGACCTCCTCACGAGTCTTCTGGAGAAGAAAAACATAGGATTTCTCGATTCTCTCAATCCATCTTCATCATCAACTCACAAAATTTATAAGGAAAAATATAATGGAAAGGGAAAAGCAAAAGAAAATAAAAAGAATCAGCTAAGGAAATAACAAAAGCAAGAGCTTTAGTTGCAGTTGTGTCACATATTGTTACATGGGTGATTGATTCAGGTGCATCTCATCATATGGCCTCGTCTGACATTGAGTTTGCTTCTTTAGAGCCATGTGACATTTCTTCTATTCAGCTTGGTGATCATACTTCTACACCAGGTTTTAGGAGAGGGTCTTTTGAATTGAATGGTGGCACTTTTAACAATGTGCTTAATGTTCCTTCAATTTCAACTAATATCCTTTCAATATGTCAAATCACTCACCTTAGTTAGGGCATGCAAGTTGAGTTCACTCCGGATTCTATTTATGTTAAAGAGCTTCATAGTGACAATATTATTGCACTTGGTACAATTAATCATCACACTTGACTTTACTCTTTTTCTCACTTTGTTCCTCCTTCGGATTCACCTAGACTTGATGATATCACTGAGCTCATTTATGATGATGATGACTTCTCTTTTAGCTTGGTTGATTTCCATACTGATGGGGAATCACCTCCGCTATACACTTATCATCTACCACATATTGAAGATTTGATTCTTGATTCACCTATTTATGGTCCTCTATTAACTTTTCAGGGAGGAGGTGCTTTGATTCAGGACTCATCAGACATTGGGCACTCTTCTATACAGTTACAGGATATTCCACCTTCCGTCTTCGTTGCTGATACAGATTCACCATCCCCTCATGGAGTAGTTAGAACTTCCACCTCAAATATGGAGCATTGTTCCTTAGATAAGAAGCACACCTTTTCACTTTAGGGATATTCTTCTTCACTTACAGGATGGTCTTCCACACCTTCTTCATCTTGGGAGGCTAGATAACATTCTTCATCTCTTCTCTTCTTCCAAAAAGATTACAATTTTTACATGAGTACCTTATCATGCCTTTAGTTGTCAGGACTCATTTTACATATCTTTATTAGGTTTTTTAGGGGTGTATTTAATCTCTTGTAAGTGGATGTTATCCCTTAGGTTTTTTTCCTCCATTACTTGAGATTCTTATTGTACATGGATACCTCATCAGGCCTCATTGTCGGGACCCATTCTTCTCCTCTTTCTCTTTTTCAAAAATATTGTTGTTTATACATGGGTGCCTTATCAGGATTAGTATTCAGGCCCCATTGACACATCTTTCTTAGATATCTAAGGGATTTCTCTTTCAGTTCTAACTTTTCATGACCTCCACCTCAGCTTTGATGAAGGGAAGGTGTTGGTGTATATGACTAGACTTGTCATCATTCGACGTTTTTTCCACCTAGATGGTTAGTCATCTCACTTAGTGAGACTAAGTCATAGGGTTATGTGCATGTGTCATGAAAAGGAGTTACACAAAACTCCTATATGTACCTTTCTTTTCTGATATATGAGCATGTCGGATATTGTACATGTAAAGGAGTTACATAGAACTCCTATATGGACCTTTCTTTTCTAATATATGAGCACGCCAGACAATCCCCTATATTTCTCCACTTGATTCTTATTGTGATTTGATCTATTGTTTACTACATGAAGCATTCACAACTCCATTGAAATGCAACCTTGATCGATGTGCGGAAGTTTCCGATTTGATTCTCGTAGTCCAATTTGACAGCATGAGCACATGACTCACTGTGAAGCACATGAATCTCCCAAAGCACTAATGCAGACTCACATAGAATGAGGAACTCGTGTAAAAGAGGAAAAATATTAGAACGGAAAAGTAACAAATTATTGTAGTTGGCACACCGGTTGATACGGTGAGATGTGTACTACTATCTCAACCTTCATGCAGATTATGAGGACCATGCAATTTTAACTCAACACTGGTTGCTTGAAGATGTGATGTAAACAATCAAAACACCTAGAGACTTATAATCATCATGATTATAGGGAATCAATTCAGGATCTGTAATATCTTCTAGTACTGATTGACTATCTCAATTAAGAGTCAATTGCGAACCTCATCTACAATTAACAGGAGGAATTTGATCCAAATACGACATGGACTAATCCTTCCATGATTGTAATTCCTTAAATACTTAGTTCTTATAGGTATCTTCCAGTTAAGTAGTTGTCATTAATTTCAAGTAACTAGTCCTCTTTTAGAGAGATTAAGACTACTTTGATTATAAACGAGAAAATGTTGTAGGATTAAAAAGTTAGTTTGATTGATCACTATAAAAGGAATTATTTTATTCAATAAAGTATAGATTCAAGGGGAAATTCTACTTGTGTGACTTGTAAATTTAAAACCAGATTGAAAGGAAGGAGCAAGGACCACTCCTCCTCAATGTGAAAGGATAATTTCCTATTCATTTCCCTTATGTCATTTTGCATTAATTTGATTTATCAGCATTGTATTGTTTTTCAGTATTTTTAATTCTGCATTCAATAATCCTTTGTTATCAATCAACTTCATTTCCTTATAGCATTTAGTATAGTATTTGGTTAATTTAGTTATTAAATAAGTACTGAGCATGATTTCGATTGTTCCCTTTGTTACAAATATCCATGGACATTTCCTTGGAGTGAAAAACATAAGATAACTAAAGTGTGATTACCAATGACACTCGTCATATGCTAGCAGGTCTTATGTCTTGAATGCACTATAATTTAAATAGTGCATGATCCATAATCCAAAGATGTCTTGCTTGATAATGATGCACTTACCTCTTTGTATTTTGAGTTCACGGATGTTTCTTCACTCATTAACAATGTTACAATGGATATTCAAGAGTCGGATGGAGAAGTTTTAGATCCCATCGATCTAAATTCTTGTTCCTCATCTTATACGCCAACTGTCAAATCTTGTTTTTTTTACAATTCAAAACTTAAGTACTAAAAAAGATGAAATTTTGCATTTATTACTACCATCTTTCCAAAAAATTGTAATTGCAATGGCTTTGCCAAAACTTGGGCTTTCTCCTATAAATGAGTACTACACAGAAGGATTGTTCACTATGGATTACCCTACTTTGTTCCCTACAGGAAAATACATCTTCAATGAGCCTCACATGAAACAAGTCCAACTACATGAATATGCCTTGCATTTGATGTACTTCCATGACATGCACTTTGGTTCTCATCCATGATTCACATAATTTTTACTTAACCTGATTATGCGGACAAAATCCAAGAAATAACATCAATATTCCTTAAACAAGATTTCGAGCATGGCCTTCCAATAACTATTCAATATCTTTTTCAAAGGCTTCACAACTACACAAATGATAGGATCCTATATAGTTTAAGGTATTTTGAAAAAAAAATCTATGGAACCTGCTTATTTTGGGCATGGAGAAGAAATGAATTGTTTGACATGGTCAAGTAATTAGGCTTGCCTATATTTTTATTTACTTTGATTGCAAGAGACACAAAATGGCCATACCTCCATCATGTTATTCCCGAGAATCTCTCACAAGATGCTCGATCAGCTCAAAAATGGAAAAATCAAAACATTATTTCCAACCCTCACCGTGTCTCCATGTACTTGCATAAAAGATTCATAATATTCCATTAGGAGGTGCTCTAATAACATCTTGGAGCTTGCAACTATTGGTACAGGTAAAATAAAAACTTTAATTTTATTTTGAGTTCCAAAAAATTCATGGCTCATTTCCTGATTCGTTTCGTTTCATAGATATGAATGGAAACATAGAGGGTTTACACACATCCATAGGTTTCTATGGCTTTCTGATGCATATAATTTTAAATCATTGGACTGGAATGACCCTTACTCTAATAAGGGAATAATTAATTGCTTTAACAAATACATTTCTGCATGGAACCCTTGATGAGTTTAACAATAAACACATGATGTGTTCCATCCCATACAAGATGATCCTTGCCTCTTGGATACCTCCCAGATACTCTTGTTTAATCCTCTCTCTGACCTTGATGAATTGGTTAATCAAGTTTAATGTCAAACCAAATGTTTGGATCATACATACTTAAGGAAAAAAGGTTCACGTCGTCAATGTCATTACAACACCCCTTGGAAAACAATCCAGAGTCTTGACTCTCCATCAATGAAAATGGTAAAGTCCAATACATGCCTCCCCAAAATGAAGAGAGACTAAACACCCACAACTAAGCTATGTTATCCATATAGTGAGACAATATTGATTATCAAGATGTACTTTCAAAACACTCCATTCTAAAATATATTGAAAACTATGCTTCCAAAGTAGAACAACATTATGAAACCTACCATTAAATGTTGTCAAGGATTTCATACAATGTTGCACCAGATCAGCTGACACATATTTCCTTCCATAAAATTCTTACTGAAAGTGTGGTTGAACATGACATTAGTGCATAGTAAACTTGCCACATGCTGTAAAAAATGCCTCTTGTTCTTTACAGCAGAACTTTTATTTCGATTTTGGTAAGGAAATTCACTTAAACAAAAGATCATCCTCAAGAATATTCTCATTTCATTCAAATATAAAAGCAATGACCAACATCCATAGAATCACTTTCACTTATTGAAGTTACAATAACATGGTCTTACAACAAGCTTCATATTGGATACAAATGGAAGGTACATCCTACACCAATAATTGTCAGGGTCTCACCTATATTTTTCCAGGTTCCTCCTCATACTACAAAATCTTTGCAGGCGTTCTATTGGACTGAAATCATTCTATACAAACCATTTCAAAACATTTCAAATTATATTGGTGTCGTTCCGTTACAAATCATTTCTAACTGGGACCTTATTCGTAACATTTCCCACACTTGGCATGTCAATCGAAGACCCATGGATTTTGATGAAATCTCTTATGAAGAACCATCAAGTGGAGATGATAAAACAACCACAATTGATCATTTTTATTAATCTTGACTCCATCTAGAAAAGCAAATGAGCCTGGATAATCTTGATTTGTTGAGCCAATGAGACTATGACCTTCGCCATTGTTGGGAAATAAATACAATTCCTCTCCCTCTACAGGACATTGTTACATATTTCATTAAAGCCAGCAAGGATTTAGGAAATATAAGGATAAATCATCCCTCCTCATTCCAAACTTCATTGCCTCTCTCATCAGAACAACTTGTTTTTGATATTGTTATGCACCACTACAGGCTTCAATATCAACTTCCTCCACTGGAATTGATAATCCAACGTACCAAAGGGACATGGAAATCATATCTCATTAATGTAATTAGGTCGACACTCTCACCCACAAACAAGGAAACAAAATCCCCTCTTCTCTTGCTAGTTCCAACTGGTGTCACCATATTCAACATTCCGGCATCAACCATACATGCTTCTTTGCGCATACCGATCAAAGAAATAAAACCTTTGGATGACCATACTTTATCTAACTTTCAAGATTAAATTAAAAATATTAAATATATACTCATGGATGAGATGAGCTTCATCACCCCCAATTACTTGTTATGGTAGACTACCACCTCCGAGAAGCATTCCCTCATTTCAAAAGATCCCAATTTTCTAATAGATCTATCATTCTTTTGGTGACCTAGGAAAATTTCCTCCTATCAAAGACATTCCATTATATTTGAGTCACTCTTATGTGCCAGACTTTGGAAAATGTTTACTGCCTTTATCACATTGTAGAATTTTTTTCATCAACAATGTTCTAATTAAGCCCAAGTTTAGTTTTTTTATCATTTCTTTTGTTTCCTCTACAAAACTACTTAAAGTTAATTTACGTTGACTAATAATGGTTTTAATCTCCATAAAATATTACCATTTTTTCTCTTGCATTTCCTTCATTCTATTCTCCCAAATACATCTCTTTTGTTTCATCTACCACAATAGTTAACGTTATTCTACATTGGCTTCTCATAGTATTTTTCTATAAAAACAAATTATAAATAAGAGAAATAAAAACTATTGGCAACAACATTTTAGGTGTAATATATATAAAATTAAATATACATTTAACTAATAACATTGGAAATGTATGGTGAGGAATGGATCTTTCCCCATACTTGTCTATAGGCCTGGGAATAATAGAACTCTCCTTACAAGCACTGTGTGGTGAGGAGATTATGGCAACTGGTTCTCCCTCACACCATGTGGCGAGTCTGGAAAGCTAGAAATGATGTCATTTTTAGGAATACCAGAAAGATATGCAAAAAAATTTACAAAGAAATTATCATTGCAGTAAAAGACAGCATTGAAAGATTTAAACCCCCTAAAAATAGACTTTACCCTAAGTAAGAAGAGCACATTCTGGCTGTTTGGAACATTGGCACTATTAGCAACAAGAATAACAGTAGCATTGATAGATCCACTGTCCAATGGATTCAGCCTCCCAGTACATGGCACAAGCTGAATTATGATGGGGCCTCAAAAGGAAATCCTGGGGATTCTGAAGGACATGGAGTGATTAGAGATCACAGAGGTTGTTTTGTTGCTACTTTTTTTGGCAAAATGGGTAGGCAAACCAATCACTACTCGGAAGCTTTAGCAGTGCTTTGGGGAATAAGGTTAGCTAGAGATTGTAATATTTCCAACATTATAATTGAGGGTGATTCACTGAACATTATCAATTTGTTAAACCAAAAACAACCTCCAAGCTGGTCAATCAGGGACTTTATAACTGAAGCTATTGATATTTGCAAGAGTTTTGATAATTTTAAAATCAAACATACCTACCGAGAAGGCAATAGTGTGGCAGATGGTTTAGAAAATATTGGGGTAAACAATACATTGCAAACTTGGCTAAGGGGCGACACTCTTCCTACTAAAGTATGTGATGAAATCATCAAAGATATGCATGACTTGGAGCGTAATCATTAATAGATGTAGGGCAGATGCTAAGGAGCGGTTTTTTAATTGCAAAGTGACGATTAATGATTACAATTTTCCTCATATTTTGGAGGTCTTCAAAAGCAGAGCAGAGGATGAATCGTATAGATTTCAAATTTTTACCGTTGTGAGAAGTAGAAGCATCACTGGAAAAATGGGGGGACCGCCTTGCAAGACTGAGCCCACCCATAATCCAGCATGGAAAAATGATACAGTTCTCTGGAACCATTTGCAAAAAGGGGGTCTTACAAATTTTATTGAAAAGATTCAAGGTTTCGATCAGGATATTTCAATAAAATTCATGAATGGCTGGAGGAATCGTGTTATTGAGTATAGTAACATCAAGGTCGAGATTTGCAAGGAGCTAATTTCCCAGGTCACCGGGCTCAATCTGGATGGAACCAAATTCTTCAACAAGCACATGGATAGAGAGGTGGAGGCTAAAAAGTTCCTCGATGAGGGGGAGAATCTGGAGTTTGTGACAGCTGGCATCAAAATAGCATCTATTCCTAAGCCCTTCCCTGAGATTACAAGGATGGTGGTAAGGTACGTTACTCTGGAGGGGAGATTTATCACTATCCCCCAGAAGCACTTAATTTTCACTTTTGCAAGAACCTTACCATAAATTTTCCTCATTATTTGTTGAATTCATTGGAGAAATCTGTTCTTGAGGTGCAAAATCACACAACGGTTGTTCCCCTTCACCAAGGGTTGATCCTACTCATTCACCGCCATTGCTTAGCCTGCTTCCGCCCCCATCCTACTCCCCCTGCCTCCATTCCTCCCCTTGCCGATAAAAAACTTGACATTGCTATCCCCAACAAGAAGAGGAAAGAAATGAAAGCTAAGGTCCCTCTGCCATCTTCACAGAGGGTTTTAAGAAGCCATAAATATCTGGAACTTGTAGAGAATTTACTTCACATAAGTAAACAGGTGAAGGAAGCTAAGGAAGTGGACCTGTTGGCCAAGGTTGAAAAGATGGAAAAGGAGATTCATGATCTAAAGAGTGCTATTAGGGATATGGATAAAACAAAGGGCAAAAGGAAGTTGCAAAACTCTGAAGAAGATGATACCACTGCTGAAATATTCAAGAAGCTTCTCTCTCTGGATGCCAGGCTTGGCAATGCAAAAAGGCGTAATGACTGTATCCTCTAAGCCCTTTAAAGTATCTATAATTTTATAGAGCAACATGTGCAAAGTATATGCAGTCTCAGTGGCATTACTGAGGATATATGGGAATCAAAGGAGAACAGAGATCTTGCAATTTCCCAAGTGGATTTGAAAGATCCGTCCCAGGCCATGGCCATTACGTTCTTCGTCTTGCTCCAAATGATTAAGGCCAAGATTGACCAAGATGTCAAGTGATGTGGTGCCCTGTTGCTGTTTACTAGCAGTGAAGTTGTTGTTGTTTGGTGATTTTGATGTTGTTTTTTGACTGGGATGACCAGTGGTGGTTCCCTCTTGTTCAATTTTTGTCTCTTTCACTCTTTTTCGGATCACTGTCTATCTTGATCCTGTTTTGCTACCTATATTGTATTATCTGGTTGTTGAGCCTCCTAGTCTATGGTGTTTGGCATATCTAGGTTTGGTTTCTCTTCTTTTGTTATCTGGCTTTTGAGCCTTTTTATACACAGGGTATAGTCCCTTCAAAACTATTTACCCATGATAAAAAAACATTGGCAATGTATATAAAATTAAGTAGACATAAAGTAACAATTGACAATATCCTCACAAATAACAATGGAAAAACCCATATTTGCATTCCCATCACCTACCTCCTCACTCCAGAATGTCCTTTCTCAAAATCCCCTAACAAAATTATTTGGTTCCTCGATCACCCTTGCTTCTCCTCCACCCTTTCCCTTTTGGTGTGCACATTCCAAAATTTAGCGTGTGATTTCTAGTTTATCCTTTGGGGATATTTTTCGGTATATAGTTGATGCAAAGTGTATACTTTAGGATAATTTTGTTTTACGATAACATAAGGATAATTTATGACCATTATTTTTTAGTTGTAGGTGTAGTAAAAAAATCATGCACTTTAGATATTTATTTATCCCAGTTTCATACTACTATTTAGAAGGTTTTTAAATGAAGAAATTACTAATTAACCCATGTCTTTTGGCCATCTTGTTTTATTTTATTTCATCATTACCACCCCTTTTTAAAGACATTCCCAGTCTGTTTCGGCCATTTCCCATCATTTTAGCCTCAACTCAAGTACCTAGGCCAATAATGGGGTGCCCGTCAGTGCCTTGGTCACACCAGGGGTGCCCTAGTCCTTTTTACACTTTCCCACTAGTTTTTAGGCTCTTTCTAGCCGTTTGACATCTTTCTTTTTTTTTTGGTCAGCCTTTTCAAGGTTGATTTCGAAATTAGATCAAGAGAAGCCTATAAATATAAAGTTATGAGACCATAATGAGGGACTTAACATCACTTACTGTTGAGAATATGTAATATAGCTCAAGATTGAAAGTGCGGAAGGTTTGGGCATGCAAACATAGGGTGCGTAGGAGCACGCGGAAGTATAGGAGAATACAAGCGTGCCCAGGAACAGTTGGAAAACATGACTTAGCCACTTTTGCAGGTCAAGGTTATTTTTGGACATAGAGTGTGGAACACGCAAAGATATGAAGACTTATAGTTCACACCAAGCTATTTTAGGATTAACAATAGTTCAAGTGTCATGCAGGATTTTGTTCTAATAATAGGATCTATACTAAGAGTTAACTTTAGAAGATCTATTATTAACACTTGCATGCTTTTGTATTCTTTTGTAAAGGCGCATGGTTATTATTAACATGTAGCCTATTTTTGGAAGGTGTATGGGTGGTGAAGGTAAATTCCCCACCCCTATATATATGTATTGATTTACACGGTTTAGAGACCCCCCCTTGATACCATTTTGATTGTAGAGTTATGTTGATGTTTTTTTCGCGCACATGACTCATGGTGACACTACTGTGATGTATGAAGTTTCTGTGTTTTACAGTATTCAATATAATGGATCATATTGGTTAGATATTAGTGTTACACATGGCTGAATATGGTTCTCGTATGGTAAATCTCATTATAGTCAGTTTTTAGTCAATCTTTCATATGATTAAGATCTAGATCTGATTTATACAATGTGGTTTAGTTGATTATATGTTATAGATATGAATTGTACTTACAATCATGCTAACATCTTGAACAAGCTTCTCTAAAGAGGGACTTGGTGCCCTTGTGCGCTTCAAGTGAGTGCTCAGTTTAGGATGAGTGATGTGCTAACTTAGGATGAGTGATGTGCTAACGCTATAGACTTTGGATCAAACTTGCACAGGTAAAACACACAGAATAATTCTATTTTTTTTTATTCAAATCAAATATTCAACACAATAAATTAATTATATAGAAGAAGCTGCTCCTATACTCAAGGAGGTTGCTCTAACAACTCTCCCTATAATAGCTCCCTCCACAAACAACTTAACTAATTCAATACGTGAGTTGTTTCAACAACTCACCCAATATAATAATCACCCAAACTTATAAACATAAATGTGGAGCACTAAATAATTATATTTCCTAACATTCCCCCCCTTAGTGCGAACATGGTAGAAAAACATCCACACTCTCAACTGCAATATGCTCACCCCTGTGGCATGTCCAACTCTGTGACTCATGACCTTGATCCAAAAGAAAGGCCCGCTCCTTCCATGGTTTTAAACAGGCTTACCACAAACCTTGACATGACAGGAACTTCATCAACTGTCCACCTCGTGTGGTTTTCTGGATCCTCCCACAAACCCTTTCAAGATCCACAAACTGACTTACTCTGGTGCTACTATTCACCACTATGCTTATACATCAGGGAATTATGTAGGAAACACAACATGCATATCTCAAAACTACACAATAGAAGAAATACTGAAAAAAAATCATATTACTTCCTATAAGAATCGTAATGTTCTTAATTGTAGTCTATGTCATTAATCGCTGCCACTCGATCTTGAACAACATAGAAAACTGCCACTGCCACTAGAAGCTTTCCTTGACTAAGTCATTTTGGGTGTAGAATGGGAATTAAACATTGGTATGTATTCCACCCCCCCACAATGTGAAATTCCACTCAAATAGATACTGAGAAGCAAAATGCATTGAAGAACATACTCCTGAATGGATCTTGCTAGTTAGGTCTTGCTGCACATGGTCACTAATGCTAGTGAACATATTCTCCTAGCTGACCATCTTCCAACAAAGTACGGCAGTCAGAGGACCAAGTCAGCCAGAGGATCACTGATAGTCATCTATGCTCCAACACAACTTTCTTTCCAACATCCATCAAATACCAAACAAAACAAGAACTCTGAAAAAGAATCACACCAAGCTGAAATTCACACCACACAACTGAATCTGGAACACTGCAAAACTCAAAAACAAGTACTCACACTGCACACCTGTGCCACCAAATCATTCTGTGCGGCCCCGTCGTTGGTGACTGACGAGAGGTCGTTGTTCGACCTCCTTCCTCCGATGCCTCCTTCCTCCATTCAACATGCTGCTAACTCAGCCTGATTTGGATATGAAGCTCAACTATTTCCACATTGTTTATTATATCTTCCCTCCCGCAATGTGAAACACTTTATTTTCACAGACGTCAGGTAACACCGAAAATGTGTCCGTAAGGAGATTTTATTTTATTTTTCAGACTTTTTACAATTATACGACATTTGACGACAACTCACAGATTTGACAAAGACTATTTTGAATCGGACAAGAAGACTCGACTAAATTTTAAAAATTAATAAAACGAGATTACTTTTTAAATGAAAATGAGAATTAAAAAATCCTAAAATCACCTATATGGAATTATTTATTACGACACTTAGCTCTAAATGAAACTAAAAAAAAATTAAATAACATACCCTAGATGGTATACAATGCTCTTACTTGCTAGACTCACCAAAATACAACATACAAATGTGATTTGTAAGGATGGAATATGACCACTAAAACAGATTGAATTTATATTTCAAAACACTCAAACGACATATAAGACCATTGGACCTCTATAGAATTCAACAATAAACAATACACTACTAAAATAATTGAATGCTATGGACCAATGAAAAGACTTGTCACAACACCCGTGAAAATTAGAAGTAAAAGACTCTTCACAATGACAAGAAGAAAGACATAACTACTCGCCTAAAGTTTCGTGGAGTCTCCAACAAATGTCACTTAAATGCACTGCACTGAATCACCATAGCACCAACAGAACTGATGACAAACTACACTGGTGAAATCTACCAAATTTTTCATGAGAATTTGTTGTATGAGGACTGGTAGTATGCATTGGAGGATCAAATCAAATCATCCAACATTTATGAGTAGACTGGGAATTGAATGTGGACAATCCCTGAAATGCACAGGTGGAGACTTGAATTGTTGTGAGCGGTAAGTGCAGGGAAAGCACGAGCACTCAAGTGAAATCTGTGTTGGCTATGTTGTGACTGAGCCAAGCATGAGCAGATCCCCAATAGAACTCGAGCTGTGAAAGGAATTGACTGTTTGTCGTAGAGATCGAATTGCTTCCTCTATATCAGAATACGTGTATGACAAATTAAATCAACCATTAGTTGAACACACAGCTGTCAATATTTGCATGAAACTTTAATATGGATTCGAATTAAATATGAATGGAGATATGCATGTTTGCACATGAACCAAATACCACAATCTGAGCATTTGAATAAAATTGAAGATATATGTATTGAAAAATCTTCCCAGATTTTAAATACATGTACTACTTTGCATCATTTAGATTGACTAATATTTGCAGTAATATCGACACGTCATACTTCTTTTACATGCACAAATATATTTTTTTGGAAAAAAATAACACCCGCACTCTTCTTGCAAATAGCCTAATAGGGAGATTACTGTCTGCAGGCACCAAGATTATGAGTGAAATAGCTATCACATTCATTGAGACTTTGTTTGACACACAACTCATACATGATCAAACCATGCTCTGATACCAAATATAGACTTTGGATCAGACTTGCACAGGTAAAACACACAGAATAATTCTATTATTTTTCTATTCAGATCAAATATTCAACACAATACATTAATTATATAGAAGAAGTTGCTCCTATACTCAAGGAGGTTGCTCTAACAACTCTCCCTATAATAGCTCCCTCCACAAACAACTTAACTAATTCAATACGTGAGTTGTTTCAACAACTCACCCAATATAATAATCACCCAAACTTATAAACATAAATGTGGAGCACTAACTAATTATATTTCCTAACAAACGCACCTTGGGTTATTTGGAGTGAATTCTAGGTTGCATCATTATAACTGTTGTTGGGATCTCTTTCTCAGTTGTTTTTCAATATGTTGCATGATGGAGGCATATCAGTTGACCTTGGCAAGTATTGAGGAGTGGTTAGTAGATCTTAAAGAAAAATATGCTCCTAGATTTAGCACTAGACCTGAGTTTGTTGCACACAAGTGGGTTGAATATAATTTTTACGATGCGTTGTACGAGTCTTTCTTTGCTATCTTTCTTATAGAACTATATGAATGGCTGGTTGCTTATGTGTCTAAAACGAATTGGAGGTTTCACACGCTTGTTTGGATGCAGGAATAATTTCAGGCCCTATATGATGTTGATCTAATTTGGATGTGAGGTGTGGATACTTGGTTCCATGGTGTTCTAAATAGCTACATTTTGGAGTACGTAATTTCTACCTATTTTTGTCCAGAGGTTGTTGAGTTTCAGGTCTTACGTGAGCCCATAGGATCGTATTTGCATGGTATTCCTTTAGAAATTAAGATTTTGATTGTAACCCTAGACTTGGAAGAAAAACCTTTGGCTTGCTAAAACCCACCATGCGTGGGGGTAGGAGCAGGTGTGGTGAAATATGGTGAACCGAGTGGAAGAAAGGAAAAGAGAAGAAAGGTAGCTTAAGTTCAATAAGGCACGTGAGAGGGATTTAGAGAAACATCGTGAGGTTACATAATGGATGGCATTATGGAGAGAGATGGCTCATGAAGGATTTGGATCTCACGTAGAGGACGTGGAGTTAGAGCATCTAGAACTCCCCCATTTAGGAAAACATAACAGGGAACCCTCTTCTACCTCACATGAGAGCACGTCGATAGAGATGACATGGACCATGGGCGCTCATTTGATCCCTCCTGATGACCTAGCCCTTGCACTTTCTTTTTTAGTTTTTGAGATAGTAAGTAATCAACAATCTATTGATGGCAGTAGAGTAGTAAGAGGCAAAGTTAGCTTACCATCAAGTTCAGGAGTAAATCAAGTAGCATATTCATCTATGGCAGGATAGACATCTTCTCTATTATTTGGAGGACTGGTTGGAGGTATCTTTTCAGGTGCGTCATTGGCACAAAATGTTAGTACGCAGAATGTTGGCATCACATTTGGAATTAGCACAACTTTTTAGACTGTGGGGGTGCAGTTCAACACAACTATTGGAACACAAGGTAGTACATCCTATGGTACAATTCCTACTATAGGAGGGGGATTGGGAGGATCAAGAGGATCATGTGGCATGAGATGTGGTGGATCTGGTAGTTCTAGAGGTATAGGAAACACTGGTGGAAATATAGGTTCTGTAACTAATGGGCACGGTCCGCACTAACCCTAAAAAATTTATATGGAAATGTCTCTTCGTCTTCCAAAATACAAAGGAATAGAAGATGTGGCTAAGCATGTACATATGTTTGAGATACTATGGTGAGAAAAGGGGATTATAGCCCCAAAGTGCAAGGTAAGTCAATTTGCAACTACATTATAAGGGCGTGCACATAGTTGGTACAAAAAAATTGATCCTGATCAGACTTGTGTGGATTATACTACGTTGTGAGATGTTTTCTTTAAAAAAATTATATCCCTAAGTTCGAGCAAAAAATCATAAGTGCGCTCAAATATATTAGGCAAGGCACTACTGAGAGTGTGCAGGAATATGATTCTCGGTTCAAGACTCTTCTGTCTAAGTTATCTTATGACATACACATGAACCAACATACATAGTGGTTCATTGGAGGCCTGATCATGCTGTTTAGGAGGCTGATCCCACATAAGACTTATATAGGTCTGCGAGAGGCACTTGAAGCATCTTTACACGCTGAGGCGGTAGGAAGTGTAGATACAGAGGTAAGTCTTTTCTTGGAAGCAAAGATTATAACAATGAAAATAAAGTTAGAAAAGTTATCAACCAATTCAACACATGAGACATGCAGTGGAATTTGGAGCACAAATTTTGAAGAAAAAGGGCATACTAAGGATAGTTGTCCTCGTAGATCGATGTGCTCCTTGATGTTGGACTGTGAGATTTGTCACTTGGACCATTATTCAAATTAGTGCCCATTGTTGTAACATGTGATTAGGAAGAACGTGTCATGTTATTGCAACATTTGCAGGTACACTACTCATAACACTAAAGATTGTAGGATGATAGATCATATTCATGATGACATTGATATTGGTGTATGACAGACTAGAGTTGTAAAGAAATCTAATGATAATGGTGAGCATCATAACCATGATCATAATGGTGGGCGCTCCGATAGAGGCCATGGTAGGGGTCGAGGGTACCATGGAGAATTCAGAGACCATAGTCATGGTGGTGGAAGTGGTTTGTTCCCCCATGGGAAATGATATACATGTAGATCTCCATATCATTATAGGCATGAATTCCCTCATAATATTGTTTTTTTTTTTGCTGAAAGAATCATAACTATGAAGAGTGAATAGACTTGTATGAACATTTCAGCAAGAGGCAAAAGTAGGAGAACAAGGGCGCGGGAATGGTTAGAGTACAATTTGTTGTAGGATACCAATGGATGTCAAATTTAGCAATGGATCCTAAGTTGGTACCGATGAAGACTAGTACACACGCTAAGGCTACATGTGCCAAAGAAACTTTGCAATAGAATCCTACTATTACTAAGGAGGAGGTGTTACATGCAAAATACCTAGACCCTACACATCATAAGGAAGTCCATCAAGAGACTAAGGAAGTGATTAGGAGTTTACAGGGTGAAATACAATGTTTGAAAGAATAGTCACGGAAGTTAGAACAGAAGAAGACATCTTAGCTCCATTAGACAGATGTTGATGATCTAAAGGAGTTTTGCAAGATGTTGCGCCAAGAGAACATTATTCCTTTGTTGGGAAATTGGTTGAAGGGTAACACTCTTTGCATTAGAATTGAGAATGAAAGACATAGTTTGCATGCCAACCTTCCACCTCATAGCCTGTATTATGATAAGGATATCACTCTAAATGTTGTTATTGATGGCTAGCTTTTGAGTAACATTTTGATCGACACAAGTGCATAAGTAAACGTGATTACTTTGGCTGTGTGGGTTCAGATGGGCATATATCCATTATAAGCATCCTCTAATGTGTTGTTTATGGCGAACTGGATGAAGGCCACACCAATTGGGGTCCTAAAAGATGTGTCAATTAAAATATATGGGGAAAAGTTCACTGGGGACTTTGAGGTCTTAGCGCTTGTAGAAGTGGATAGCTTTCCAAAACTACTTGGGTGCCCTTGGTGTTATGAAAATAACGCAAATTTTTGCTTCAATAAGGAACACATCAGTTTTGAGAACAAGGAGGACCAAGTTATTATCCCTCTGACAAATGGAAAATATGCACCTTATGTGGAGCCCTTGTGTGAAGAAGAACTAAACATAATTTATGTGTGCACCATTTGAGATCTTGAAGTTCTTGAGCCATCAAAGCAAGGAGTTCTCCAGTGGAATAATGCATAGTCCATGAGTGATACCACCAGTGTTACATGTGATAAACGGGCATATGGCACTTATGAAATAGTTGGGTATAAAGTCAGAAGTGTAGCTGCGCACATAAGCAGGCCATGTTTTGTTAGGCATTTGGGCAGCAACCAAGTACCTCTGTATACTGGTGAAGGGAATCCTGAAGTATTCCTCCGCGCCATGGAAATATAGTGGAAAGATCAAGTGGAAAGAAGGAACAAGTTAGTTTATACTTTGTGTGGGACAACAATGCACTAGTGAATGGTTCATAGAGATAATCTATTGGAATGGCGGGAAGTAAGAATTGCTTTTTCTGCAATATTCCTCGGCAGTAATGCACCTACTCATATATGTGAATTTCATGGTAAGGTTCTTGTTCAGCACCACGTTCAGTAGTGTGAGAGACTCTGGAAAGAGGGGCAGGAAGCTTTACCACCTTTGTTGTGGGTGAACAAGCTTTACTTCACCTTGCAAGGTTGTGCACATGCATGGAATGTTTATGCGGAGTTGAATAGAGAGACTAGAAGTTGGCAAGAATGGACTGCGTGTATGATTTAGAATTTTGACTATTTTTCCACTAAACCTCCCATGAATGAGGTATTACATGTTATGAAGCACTTGACTATGGGAGATAGTGCAAAAGCTGAGGAACTTATCTAGGAGTTACTTGGTGAGTTAGACCTAGAAGCACGCTTTGAAGAAATGGAAGAGACGGATGCAGAACACCTTGGGTGTGCTTTCCTAGAGAAAGAAAAATGAAAGATGGTCTACATGATTGATGATGAGGAAGTGGAAAATATGGATGTCGAGTATTCAGAGGGTATGTGTGAGGTCTTAGACACTGTAGATGAGAATGTGTGCACCTACCATGAGCATATGAAGACAAAGAAAGTAAATATTGGAACGGATGTTGAACCTAAAGAAGCCATCATTGGAGATTATTGGTCTGACTCTGAATTTACTAAGATAATTAAGTTGTTGTGTGACTTCTAGGATCTTTTTCCTAAAGGCTATCATGAATTAAAATGGGTACATAAATCTTTGGGCGAGATGAGGATTAAGTTAAAGGAAGGTGCGTGCCCGGTTAGGAAGAGGCCTTATATGATGATTCCTAACTTGCACATCAAAGTTAAAGAAGAAATTGACAAAATGTTGAAATATGGAAGCATTGAGCCCATAGAGGAATCAAAGTGGGTTAGCCCTATGGTAATCAATATAAATAAAGATGGAAGGATCAGAACTTTTGTGCACTACAGGGAGTTGAATTTTACATGTGTCATTAATCCTTTTCCCACACCATTTACTGAAGAAATCTTGGATGGTGTTGCAGAGCGTGAAATTTACTCCTTTACAAATTTATTTTATAGATATCATCAAGTGAGGAGAGCTAAAGAGGATCAAGAGAAGACAACTTTTACCACTAAATGGGGAAGTTTTGCATACACGGTTTTTATTCATAAGTTCTTACAGTTTTACTTGGATGATTAGACAGTGTAAGGGCTAGTCAAGGATCACTGTGACAATTTAATATTGATATTTGAAAGGTGCAAGAAGTTGAGCATCTCCTTGAACATTAAAAAGTGTGTATTTTCCACACCTTTTAGGACTTGGTTAGGACACATCATATGTAAAGAAGGTTTGTTAGTGGATTCTGCTAAGGTTGTTATTTTAGGCTTAGAGGATCCCACTAACCAGAATGAGGTGCACGTATTTTTGGGCCACATATGATATTATTGGAAATTTATCAAAGGATATGCTAAGATCTCCGCACCCTTGGAGGAATTATTGAAAGGTAAAGGTAAGTTCTATTAGGGTGAAGGACAATAGCGTGCGTTTGAGACATTAAAAGATAGGCTTACTACATCGTTTATTTTGCACTTTCCATCATGGAATTTACCTTTTCATGTACATGTGGATGCCTCTGGCATGGCCATTGGTGCAATATTATCCCAACCCAGAGAAGGTATTGTTGACCACCCTATTTGTTTTTCAAGCATGAAGTTGACTCCAATAGAACAAAATTACACAACTACGGAGCGTGAGGCTTTGTCCATGATCAACACGCTGCATAATTTTAGACAATAATTTTTGGAGAAACCTTTTGTTTCCTATATAGACCACATGACATTGAAATATTTAGTGAACAATCCTATTTACAGGGGCACATATGTCGGTGGGTCCTGTTATTATAGGAATTTGACTTTACAGTTGTGGTGAAATCAGGTAAAATTAATTCTGGTCCAAATCATATGTCCAAGATTCAATTAGGAGAGGATGCGCAGAGCATGAAGGAAATAATTTCGGATGCACAACTATTCAGATTAAACTACACACCCTCGGAAATAGAGGATATTACTATATTTTTGCGAACAGGTGTGGCACTCGAGGAAAGGCCTTGGAAAAGAAACAACTTGCTATTCGTGTTGCCCATTACATGTTGATTAGTGGAGACCTCTAAAGGTTAGGTCGTGATGAAGTATTTCACCGGTGTTTATTTGAGCATGAGCATGAAGTAATTATGGAGGAGGCTCATGGCGGTATTGTAGATGATTCCACCATGTGCAAGATTTTACTCACAGGTTTATGGTGGGAAACGTTATACAAGGATTGAAAAGAATACTTTAAGGCATGTGACCAATGTCAGTGCCTTGGAAAACCTAAGGAGAGAGATGAGATGCCTTTGAGGCCTATTGCTAGTGCAAAATATTTTGAGAAGTGGGCAATTGACTATGTGGGCCATATTTCCCCTGCCACGCGTAGGACTGGATCGCACTACATTATTACTTGTATAGATTATCTTACAAGGTGGGTAGAAGTTCCACCTACAAACGATTGCATAGCAACTACAATAGAAAGGATCTTGTAGGAAACTATTGTTACCATGTACGGATTTCCTTGAAGTTTGACAAGTAATAGGGGTACTCACTTTCTTAATGAAACCAGTAGGATACTATTGGATGAATTTATGGTTGCACATCATAATCCAACACCCTATCACCCTCAGGTAAATGGAACTGCTGAGGCCTTCAACAAGATATTGATCCAAACTTTGAAAAAAAATTGTGATGTTGGAAGGAAAGAATGGGATGATAAAGTCTCTTCATTACTTTGGGCATACAGAACGACCTACAAGAGGTTGAATAAAGTAACACCCTTTAAGTTGATTTTTGGTGCATAGGTTGTTCTACCTATGGAATTCACGTTACCATCTTTTCATATTACACTCGTAAAAGGTTTGGCTGATGAGCAAGCTTTGGAAGAACATATTGATAAATTGATGTAGTTGGATGAGAGGCACGCCATAGCACGTTGGATTCAAAAGCAAGAAAAATCTAGGTAGAAAGTATGGCATGACAAGCACATCAAGGATAAGAAGCTTGAGGTTGGGAAAATGGTTATTTTGTATGATTTAAATTTTTTTCGCCACCCTAGAAAGATTAAAGTGCACTGGTTGGGACCATATCTTATCACTTATATACTTGATTCAGACGCTTTCCAACTAGAGGCATTGGATGGAACATGGTTGCCTGGCTATTTCAACGGGAGTAGGGTGAATCCCTACTATAAATATGTATTAGTGGTGTTTGTAATAAGGAATTATTGCCACTTAGATTATATTTCCTTAATGTATTCCATTTATATGTGTTTCATTCTTCATTGTTATTCTTTGTCAATTTAGTTCAATGTTTTGTGTAATAACCGGGCTTGTACACCAGAAGTTGATTACTATTTAAGTTTTTTCATGCATAGAGGACCACACATACCCTTAGTGTAGGGTGGTTCATATATAGGGTTTATTTGCAAGTTGAATATAGTTTGATTGTCATCTGAATATGGGTATGCATATAAACAAATGTTTGTGTGGGTGCTTTTTAGAAAGGTGCAGATAGAAATAGATTGTCGATGATTAAAAATACCACTTATGGATGGAAACCTAGTGTAACGCGAGGTAGGATGTAGCAATGGAAACTACTTAGAAAAGGATCAATGGTGAAGTACTTCGGTGCGGGAGAGCATGTGAAAGGAGGTTTGTGGCCAAGAAGTAGAGGGTGTGCCAAAAGGTTACGACTATGGCGCGGAGATGTACAGAGTGGAAAAAGTGGCGAATGATGAGTTAATGCTGGGAATGGTGGTAGGTGGAGTAATAAATGTGATAAATTTTAAAAATATATATAAGGGTTATAAGTCCATTTTACCTTTGCAATTACGAATTCTTGAGAGAGTTGTTTATAAGCAAGCTAGCAAGACGGTGGTGAAGTGCGGAGAGCTACAAACCAAGTGTTGTTATCAGATTTATGCACGTGATTGAATTGTACTCCCTTTGGAGAAGTGTTTGAGCGAAGAAGAGGTGTGTGGGGAGGAGAAATTGAGAGCTAGGGTTTGGATTAAAGCTAGGGCATGCGGTTTTAGGATAGGGCGTGTGAATTTGAGTTGCAGAGCTCGAAACGGTAAAAAGAACATGCCTTTTTAGTTAATATGGCACCTAGAAGAGCACCTGGAGCTGGTACAAGGGGAAAGAAGAAAAAGGAAGTTGAAACCAAACTGGAAGATTCCCTTGAGAGTATATTTTCTGAAATTCAGTACCCATAAGGGGTTCTCATGGGTTGTGACTAGGATTCACACATTCATCATTGCAAGGTTAGAGATTACAACCATAGGAATAAGGATACAAAGGAGGAACTAGAGAAATTTCTTGTGGTAAAGACTAGAGAATAGTCAATGAGATGGAGGTCTACGATTACGCGGGAGATAAATTTTTGACCAAGGTAGGAGTTTTGCAGTTTTATGAGATTCTGTATTTTGGACAACCTAAGAAATTATACCAGTGGCTCATGAGTAGAGTCCACAAGGACTTCTTCTACTTTTTTGGCATCTAATGAGGATCACCACACCTTTGATTGCAAGTTTAACATGGCTGAGGAGTTTGGGTTTTTGAGCTAAGTAGTGACCTCACTAATAAGAAGGCCATAGAAAAGACTAAGAAAGAGCTTGGATACACCAAAATAGGGCGTGGGATGGACATCCCTAAATTTCAAAAATATCTAGTCATTCAGGTAGCAACACATCTCATAACAAAGCTAAACAATCAAGGGCACTGGTCTCAAGCAAACAAGGCATGGCTTCATGTTGCGCGAAAAATAACAAAAGGTGTATTGTATAACCTACCCAATTTAATTTATGAGATAATCAGTGAGGAAGCATGGGAAGGTGAGAAAATTAGCTTTGACACTATACTTCTGTTACTGGCCTTTGTTGAAATTATTGTGCCCAATGGGCCAAAAGACAATATGTGCAGTTTCCTACAGAAAAGAATTCCTTGGCAGAAATATTTTTTGATTATAATTGTGATGGATCAATGAGTGGACTGTCATCACCAATCTAGCACTATGATAATTCTTCACTGGGAACTCCTCGTGCTATGATTATTTACTAATGCACAGCCTTTAGTTTGGTGGATGTAATCTGGAAACAAAACAACAACATAACACAAGAATACCATTGACTATGATAAGACAGAATGATGACAAATCTGAAATATCAAAGTAAATAATAATATTAACATGAAATTGTTACAATCTCACCCATGAGGTACTTCAACAAGACTATGAGAGAAACTTTACAATTACACCTCTTGATGGCTTCTTCAACACACCTTTAACTGATGGCTTCCTTTGCACACTTCCTACAATATTTCTCACTACTTCTTTCTATGCTAAATGAGGGGGGTGGCCTCTCTATTTATAGAACTTCCAGGCTTATCCATCCTATCTCTAAGATAGGATAAGAAATCCACTCTGACGAATCATATTCCATACCTTAACTCTTATCTGTACATGTAAGCTTATCTCTTAAGATAAGATAAACCTTATCATTTTACATGGGTTCCACATTTTTAGACTTTTTACAAATAAAATACACAAAATATTTATGACCTCACTCCTTGTCCTTATTACCAATATAATATTTCTAATTCCTAATCATGTAGACCCTACTTCTCTAATTACCCAAACTTTGACATTTTAACATTACCGGACCACTTACGACAAATATTTACTTTTTACAACATTCCTATTGTACTTTGACTGTTACCGTACTCCACATTATTGGTGACACCGTACTGATGGCGCCGTTATCTTCTATCAGACGCTACTACTAATTATACTTAACAACATCCTATTCCTAATACATACATTAATGAAATAGAAATTATGGAGGAAAATTTTAGTGTCAACATCTTCCCCCTTCCTAGCTTCTACTCCGTCCTCGGAGTAGACTATTCTGGTGCTTGGAAAATCTTCAACTTGTCGTGGTTGACCCATTTCGTAATGGGAGTGCCATCCAATTCCTCCAGTCGGTACGTACCATTTTCATGCACAGCTGCTATTTTGTAGGGCCCCATCCATTTTGGAAGAAATTTTCTCTGTCTTCTTTTTTTGTATCTGGAATCATATACTAGGACCAAGTCATTCACATGAAATGGAGACCATCGGATCTTTTGATCAAAGTATTCCTTCTGCTTCATTTTCTTCTTATGGCTTGTATCCTTTGCTATTTCCCTCATTTCCTCTAGCAAATGAAGATGTACCAACCTTTCTTTTACTGAATCACTTTCATCCATCCTTTCATTTTTCATAACTCTCACAGTGGGAATATCAAACTCAATAGGAAGAACTGGATCAATGCCATAGGCCAACTGAAATGGGGAGTATCCTGTTGCTGACTTTGATGTTGCCCTATATGCCCACAATGCTGCATGAATCCTTTTATCCCATTTATGTACCTGCAAGGCTGCATCTTTTGCTAGAATTTGACACAACACAAAATTTGTTCGTTCCACCTGTCCATTTGTGCTTGGCTTGTATGTTGTTGCCTTCCTATGCTTAATAGAAAACTTATTGACTAGGGCTTCTACCACCTCATTAATGAAGTGGCTTCCTTGATCTGTTACAATTTCTAATGGACAACCAAATCTGGTGACAATGCGTTCATATATGAACCTTGCCACTTCATCCATGGAAGCTGTTTTCAATGGCCTAGCTTCAACCCACTTGGTTAAATAATCTGTGGCAACTACAATATACTTATTTTGGCGTGATGTAGTTGGAAGTGGACCTACAATGTCTATTCCCCACTTTTCAAAGGGACCAAGTGGAAGAATAGGACATAATGGAGCTGATGAAGTCTTACGGTTACCATGTGTTTGACAAATATCACATGTCTTACAATAATTATAACAATCTTTAAAAAGAGTGGGCCAGTGATAACCTACATCCAAGATCCTTCTTGCTGTAAGTTGTCCAGAGAAGTGCCCTCCACATGTACCATTGTGGAATTCTTCTAGCAGCTCCTTTCCTTGATCACGTCCAACTGCCCTCTTGTACTGTCCATCAGGTCCTATTCGAAATAATGCTCCATGCAGAATAGAATATGGACGACTGGCTTGAGTAATCTTTCTCTTAGTCTTTGCATTGGCACCATCAGGAAACTTGAATTCATTCAGATAATTCCAAATATCTATGTATTCACTAGGGATTGTGTCAAGGGAGAACAATGCTACATCGGGAAAATCATCATCATCACAAGATGATCCTAAACCATCATAGGCTCGAGAGAGTGCATCTGCATTGACATGCTTCTTTCCTGGCCTATCTATAATATCAAATTCAAATTCTTGTAGCAAAATTATCCATCTTGCTATTCTCCCTGATGGGTTAGGCTTATTGACAATATATTTCAGAGCCTGATGATCTGTTACAACTATAAATTTCTGCCCTAGCAAGTAATTTCTAAACTTCTTTACAGCAAAAATGATAGCCAGAGCCTCTTTTTCAGTTACAGTATAGTTTACCTCAGCACTGCTCATTTGTCTGCTCCCAAAGTAAATTGGATGTTCATTCCCATTTTCATCCTTTTGGCTCAAAGTACTACCTAGTGCTGCATCTGAGGCATCAGTGTACACAATGAATGGCTTGCTCCAATCTGGATTCTTCAAAATAGGTGAAGACACCAGGGCTTCCTTCAGTTGTCCAAAAGCTTCATGCGCCTTGTTTCCTGGTTCATAAGCAACATCCTTCTTCAAGAACTGGGTTAGTGGCTGTGCAATCTTTGAGAAATTCTTGATGAACCTTCTATAGTAACCCACATGGCCTAAAAATGATCTCAACTTACTTCTATTCATAGGAAATGGTAAATCTTTGATTTTTGAAACTTTATCAGGATCAGTACCAATACCATCTTTGGATACAACATGCCCTAACAAAACGCCTTTAGAACATCCAAAGACACACTTTGTAGGGTTTAGTGAGGCTTGTGCTTCATCTAACCTTTGAAATGCTATCTCCATCTGGTGCAGGTGGTCCAACTTGCTCCCATAGATGCAAAAATCATCCAGAAATACTCTGATGAAGGTCCCAATGTAGGGTTCGAACACCCTATTCATCAAACGCTGGAATGTTGCTGGAGCATTACACAACCCAAAAGGCATAACTCTATAAGCAAACGTTCCCCAAGGAGTGGTGAACGTGGTCTTCAGCTGATCTTTCTCTGCTATACGAACTTGGTTGTAGCCGCTATATCCATCAGCAAAACTATAGCACTCCTGGCCAGCTACTTCGTCCAAGATCTGATCTGAAAATGGAAGAGGGTAATGATCCTTCTTTGTTGCCTTATTGAGCTTCCTGTAATCAACACAAATGCGTAGCTTCCCATTCTTTTTTATTGAGATCACAATGGGAGAAACCCATTCTGAATTCTCCACAGCAAATATGAATCCTGCATCAAGCAACTTATCTATTTCTTCTTTTACAGTCTTGGAAAAATTAGGATTCATTCTATATGGCATTTGCTTTATGGGCTTAGCACCATCTACCAGCTCAATACAATGTTCTACCCAACTTACTTGACGGAGTTCCTTGTAATCAAAAGTGAATAGGTGTATGTACCTTCAAAAGAGCTGGAGGTAGGATTCCTTCTCACTCTCCATCACAGCATCGCCAATCTTTATTTGTTGGAGACGATCATCAACTTCTTCTTCAGATAATTTTATGGGGTCCTAGGTTGGTGTGACTGGAAGAATATCCATGACTGAAACATCAACCTCACTTTCTTCATCTTCAGTGTCCACTTCACTGGTACTAGAGTAATCAGAGGATGTCCAATCATCAGTTTCATCACTTGAATCCACAGGTTCTGCTTTATGATGTCGAGGGATCACGTTTATCTTCACCCTCTCTCTACCACGTCCAAGTGTCATGAAACCTTCATTCCAGTAGTTTCTTGCATGAACTCTCCTTAGCCATGGTCTTCCCAGCAGCATTGGGTACGCAACAGTACCATTTTTCATCACCTGAAAGTCTACCACACATACAACACCCATAACAGATATTGCCACATTTGAAACTACACCTTCTGGTTTAGTTTTTCCCTTATTTAATGACCTTAACATAAGTGTTGAAGGGCGATCAATTTTTAAACCCAACATATTCATTACAGACTCGGTCATTACATTAACTGCAGCACCTCCATCAACTAAGACATCATGAATTGAAATACCATTACATAATACCTCAGCTTGTGGAGCATAGGGATCTGCCTCTGCCTCCAAAACAGGGACCTCAACCTCCTTCCTTCTTCGAGCATTGAGTCCACCTCGCAACTCCCGCCTCTTCTCAGAAGACATAGCCAAGAGTTGACCATATGTAATATTTGCAGGCCTTTTGGATAGATCTTCCAAGATGGAGTATGGTCCTTGCCCCTGTGAAATCAGAAAATCCTGCACACCCAACTTTCTTCTCCTATGTTTCTTACTAGTTTCTCCTTTCATCTTCTTAGGATCAGTTCCATCTTGATTATCTTTTTCTTTCTTTCTTTTTGTTACAAACACATCTACTTCATTATTTCTACTCTTATCTACTACATCAAGAGAATTCACAGGTGCTTTTCCTTTATCATTATCTCTTGTACCAGATGTAGAAGCTCTATCTGGACAATTATACTTATAATGACCCTTTTTATAACAACCATAACAAACAACTTCAGAAATATTTCTTTTTGGACCTCTATCTCCTCCCTGAGAACTAAATTCCTTTCCTTGAAGAAGATTAATAGTTAACTGGCCCATCTTCCTAAGCAGATCTTCATACTCAGTAGATGTACTAGGAGAAATATTTGTGCTCACCGGGAGTGGTTGTGGATTCTGGACCAAAGGTGCTGGTGTAGGCTCTACTTTAACAACAATTTCTTTGGGCTCCTCTTCCATGCTTTCTTCTTGCCTTCTTGCAATCTCCTTTGCTTGTTCAATGGTAGCTGGGCGGTCATACTTCACTCGTTGTCTGATCTCTGGCTTCATCCCAAGAATGAAGTGCTTACATAGGAGATTATCCACGCCATTCATCAACCCATCCGCTAATCCTTCCTTCCGGATCTGGGCATCGAGCTTCCTCCTTAGCTCTAGAACACGAGCATGATAATCCCTTATCTTCTCCTTCTCTCCTTGGGTTAGCTTTGTGATATCAATCATGAGATCTGCATATCTCTGTTGTTCACCAAATTCTTCAAGAAAACTTTCAGTTAATAAATCCCATGAATTTTTCACATTATCACCTAGTGTTTCAAACCACCTAAGTGCTGAACCATCCAAAAAGGTAGGAAAAAATTCAGTCCATTGTTCCCTTCTTATAAGGCCATTACAAATACAAGATCGCTTAAACTCTTGAATGAAAGAAGAAGCATCTTCATTAGATTGAGCTGAAAAAACAGGAATCTTTCCCATTTTCAAAAGTAACCACCATGAAATACCAACCCACAAGTACAATCAACAAGACTTATGTGCACAAATAATTGGAATTACTATAGAAATGACCACGGTAAACTATGGTAAAACTTGACTTACTACGGTAAAAACTGATTTTACTGTGGTAAACACTATTCACGGTAAAAAGTGAAGTTACTGCGGTAAATACTATTCACGGTAAAAAGTGACTTTACTGTGATAAATACTATTCACAGCAAAAATGACTTTATCATGGTAACTACTATTCACGGTAAAAATGACTTTACCATGGTAACTACTATGCACAGTAAAAACAAGGTTACCCTCTAATTGATTTTTGACTAAGTGGGAATATCTCTCCAGAAAATCCACCAACGAGGAATGGTCCCGGCAACAGAACCAAAATGTCATCACCAATCCGGCACTATGATAATTCTTCACCGGGAACTCCTCGTGCTATGATTATTTACTAATGCACAGCCTTTAGTTTGGTGGATGTAATCTGGAAACAAAACAACAACATAACACAAGAATACCATCAACTATGATAAGACGGAATGATGAAAAATCTGAAATATCAAAGTAAATTATAATATTAACATGAAATTGTTACAATCTCACCCATGAGGTACTTCAACAAGACTATGGGAGAAACTTTACAATTACGCCTCTTGATGGCTTCTTCAACACACCTTTAACTGATGGCTTCCTTTGCACACTTCCTACAATATTTCTCACTACTTCTTTCTATGCTAAATGAGGGGGGTGGCCTCTCTATTTATAGAACTTCTAGGCTTATCCATCCTATCTCTAAGATAGGATAAGAAATCCACTCTGACGAATCATATTCCATACCTTAACTCTTATCTGTACATGTAAGCTTATCTCTTAAGATAAGATAAACCTTATCATTTTACATGGGTTCCACATTTTTAGACTTTTTACAAATAAAATACACAAAATATTTATGACCTCACTCCTTGTCCTTATTACCAATATAATATTTCTAATTCCTAATCATGTAGACCCTACTTCTCTAATTACCCAAACTTTGACATTTTAACATTACCGGACCACTTACGACAAATATTTACTTTTTACAACATTCCTATTGTACTTTGACTGTTACCGTACTCCACATTATTGACGACACCGTACTGACGGCACCGTTATCTTCTATCAGATGCTACTACTAATTATACTTAACAACATCCTATTCCTAATACATACATTAATGAAATAGAAATTATGGAGGAAAATTTTAGTGTCAACAGGACCTTTCAAGAAAAGGGTGGAAATGTGGTATGAGTGCTTTCACACCGCGTTTGAAGAAGAGTTGAGAATACCTAGGCATTTACCTTCAGTATTGGGTAAATAAGTACATATTGTAGTGTATCAACACTTTTGTATTGGGTGCTTTGGGATGAAGGGTGGAAAATGGACCCCTTGGTGAAATCTGCCATACGCCTTCACATCGTGAAATTTTGAGGCATTTGTATATAGGTTTTTAGATGCACGTCAGCTATTGTTCAACGCTAATAAGGTAGATTGTGACTACCACACACTACATAAGTCTTATGTTTATCGAGGTAAGACTGCCTACATTGAAAGATTAATATCATATGATATTAACATGAAGGTTGTAAGTTTGGCCATTGGAAATTTGGGCGTGGCTTCGGTATATATAAACCTAAATCCTAAATTTCAAAATAACAAGTACTTAGAAAATGAATTCAAGCTACCTGGGTCGCCTAAGGAAAAGCATACGGTGGGTACTTTAGAACAAGAATATGATCTTCCCGTTGAAGAAAAAGAAGGAGAAGAATAAGAACTACATGAAGACAGTGGTAACTTGGAGTACAGGGGAAGAAGACAACACACTGTTGCAGGGAAGAGAGAGTGTGAGGTGAGCCCCCCATTGCAGAAACAAGAGGATAAGGTGTTAGAGCCAGGCACAATGGAGATAGATGCAGAACAGACCACCGAGGAGCCACATTTTAAAAGGGTGTTCAGAAGAATAAGGGATCAAAGAATGGGAACGACACAACCATTAATTAGATCACCTAGGAATTTTCCATAGAAAGTAGACCCTGAGAAGAATAAGAGGCACACATTAAAGATTAAGGATGAGGAGCATTAATTCGAAGAAAGTGTGCTAAGAACTCCAATGCAGGATGAAGATACAGAGGTGCATTGTGATGAAGAAATAAAGAATGATGAAGAAGGGTTAAAAGAGCCAGGTATAGAAACAGAAAATGGTGAAGGTCTCCCCATACTACACAAGAAGGTGAAGGTCCAATTCTAGATTCACCCACTTGAATTCAAAAGGGAAAGATAACAAAGAAGGAGAAGGGGGAGAAGACTATGAAACTCCTATTGTGGGCTATTTGGATGACACAAGCAAGATTATAAGCACATGATTCCAAAGCACTGTGGAGCCTAAGGATTTGTATGGTTGGGAACTGATGGACACAGAAATGGCAAACGCACACACATAGAAACATTTATCATGGTCTATGCAGACTCACATAGATGAGTCTGAATTTGATGTGTGTGAGGAAGCCTATGTGTCACAAAGGTTGAAGAAATAAACCCATGTTTGACACATGAATGGTAAGCCCCCAGTGATGTCTGATGAATAGGTGAGTAATGATCTCACTAAGGTATCTTCTTAGATTACATGCAAAAACATTAATAAAGTGAAAACTATTAGGGCATTGATGCTTGAATAAAGGAAGAGGATACAAAAATAAAGTGCCTAACATTAGATAAGGAAAGAGCCAAGGCTAAAATAGAAGCATTGACTAGTATGGCCAAGGAAATTGGAGACGATATTCTTAAGGTAAGGTCACATCTGGAATCATAATTTCTAGAGAAATTTCCTTATGTAATGCACTACATATACATGTTGGTCAAACTGGTGATAAATGAAGAGCACGTGCATATGCCTACACTGAAAGATCCTACATATGAGGCAACAAAGGCCAAAACAAAAATTTCAAGAAAGATTGCAAGCTATGACTCTCTATTACAGGCCTTGAAGAATGAGCTTAAAAAGGAAGATAAAGATCTAAACATGTGTGCAACGCTAGATGCTATTATTAGGACAAGGACTCTAGCAGAGGAGAATGTGGTCCTTTAATAGAATAATAATGAAACATTTGGGCGTGTGGAGAGGTTGGATATTGTAGAGAAAAAGGGCAACGCGCTTGCAGCATCCCAAGAACCACATGAGGAAAAAATTAATGAAATTGGAAAGATCATCACACAGAAGATGGATTACATGGAGGGCATGATGTCAAGCATGGAAAACATTGTTAGGATTTTTCACAATGAATAAGACAACATGACTCAGAATGAGTTGGATGTCGTGGTTACAGATGTCCCTGATAAAATAGGTGAAGCATTGAGTGATTAAAATGCGTTAGAGGCATAGATTAAAAATTAATATCCAAAGTTGATCCTACCAGTAGAGGAGTAGAGCGCTGACTATTACTTTATTCTTTTTTGTCAAGTAATTATTATTCTTTTATTTGTTATTCTTTATTCTTAGCGGGATAAGTTGGTATTACCCATTGACGGGGGTAGAAATGCATTTAGTGTAGGATGATGTTAAGCAGATGGAATATATCTCAAGGTTGAAAGCGCGAAAGGTTTGGGCACATAGACATAGAACACAAAGGAGCACACGAGAGTATAGCAGAATACGAGTGCACCCAGGAACAGTTGGAAAACAAGACTTAGCCACTTTTGCAGGTCAAGGCTATTTTTGGACATAGAGTGTGGAGCATGCAAAGATATCAAGACTTGCAGTTCACGCAAGGCTATTTTGGAATTAGCAGTAGTTTGAGCGTCATGTAGGATTTTGTTCTAATAATAGGATGTATACTTAGAGTTAACTTTAGAAGATCTATAATTATCACTTGCATGCTTTTTTATTCTTTTGTAAAGGCACATGGATATTATTATCATGTATCCTATTTTTGGAAGATGCATGGGCAGTGAAGGCAAATCCCCCACCCCTCTATATATGTATTGATTTACATGGTTTAGAGACCCCTTGTTGTTACCGTTTTGATTGTAGAGTTATGTTACTAGTTTTGTTCGCACGAGTGAGTCATGGTGACACTACTGTGATGTATGAAGCTTATCTATTTTATACTAATTAATATAATGGGTCATATTGGCTGGATATTGGTGCTAGACATGACTAGATATGATTTGGTAAATATCATTATAGTCATTGTTTAGTCAATATTTCATATGATTAAGATCTAGATCTAATTTATTCACTGTAGTTTACTTGATTATTTGTTATGGATCTGAATTATACTTGCAATCATGCTAACATCTTGATGTGCCAACAAGTCTTAAGTTATTTGGAGTAAATTCTATACTGCATTGCTTACTACTATCACTCCATCTAGAGTTGCATCCATCTATTTCATTAGAGATCACTTACATCCACATATCTCCATCATCAAGGATAGGACATCCGCATCACACTTCATAGGGGTAGGGATTCTTGATTCCATGTACACATTGTATTACATTTTCTGCACATAGTTATTTCTTGCTACTTCACAAAGTGCAACTGGCATAAGAGGAACCTAGGGCATGTTCACACACACTTTTAAATAGAACTACATCAGGTCTGAGATGTAGTGTAACACGTAATTAGTAATTCCACCATTGTGGCTGCTGAGGATAGTTTGACCCCTTCTTATGCATTTTTTTTAGGGTTTGATGCTTTTTTGGGGGTTTTGCAGGTCTTTTATTCATCTTAAAGTATTGGTGACATTCAGTACAGGACAACGAAGTTGATGTGACACACAATGAGGGTTTCAGACAACCTTTTGACCTAGTAACAATTAGTTTCAAAGCTTTCACACATACCAGGGTGCCCAGATTGCAAACTCGAGCACCCGTAGGCACCCCAGTTCTCCTCCAGGTGCCCCAATCCAGCTAGATCCTCTAGATCCATCCTTATCGGGATTTCTACACAATCGTTCTTTCTCCTGCTTTTTCTAATCACCTCGGCGACTCTCTCTAACAGGCATCTGTTATCAACTAAGTTATTTCCTCACTCTTTTTACATGATATGGTTAGCATTTCCTTTTGCATAGTTATTGAGCTTGTTTGCATACTTCTTTACTGCATTTATGTATTTTATTATAGTTATTCATAGCTTAGGTTAACTATCTATATGCTACTTTGTTAGTCCATTTTTATTTAATCATTTTGGTGAACTGACACAACCTACATAGTCCTAAGATCCTCACTCGTATTAGGGTTACTTCATCATGGCTATCTCCATTCATGACTTTTTACTTCTTCATCCTGAATTATGAGATAAAATCATTAATATTTTACTCACTACTCATATTCCTGACAACACTCATCCAAATGTAATCTATAATACCTTTATGGATTCAATATCTCAGCATATTACTTTCCCATCTGCTCCTCATGATGACCATGCTACTTTTGACAGTGATCTACCTTTGCATATTATTTCACGCATTTATAATGTCGTTGGTAAGCACACTTTGATTGATAATGGATTCGACATTAATTTTTGTCCCATGTCATTTCTTGAAGTTTTAGGTCTTACTGCTCATGACATTAGTCCCTCTAGTGTTTCGTTGCATGCCTATGATGGTTCCATTCGTCCATGTTTTGGTCACATCACATTTCCCATCACTGTTGGTTCTAAGATTGTTCACACTGTCCTTTTCATTTTTGATTTCCCAATTTCCTATAATTGTCTACTTAGTAGGTCATGGCTTCATGCCATGCAAGTTATTGCTTCTACTATCCATAAATGTGTTAAATTATTACATGATGGCATGGAGTATACCATTTTTCATGACCGTGATCCATTTCAGTATTTTGACCAGGCTCTTAATACTAGTATTCCTATCCCATGCATAAATGCTAAAAATTATCCCCAACCTATGGATGAACCACCTCACTTGCCATCACTTGAAAGTACCATTTGTATGATACATGAAGTTCTATTATGCCACCTACTATTATTACTGCTATGATTCCTTATCAGGGGTCTGTCCAGTCTATGTATGTCGATCTATCACATCCACCTCCACATACATTCCCTACTTTAGCATGCCCACCATTCATTTGCATAGTTTTCACTATTGGGAACACACTCCATTTGACCCTACTTCACCAGAAACCATATGTACACACACAGGATTAGCTCAATTAGGATTTTCTATTGATGGCATGCATCCTCCGCCATATGACCCTCATTTATATCATGGGTTAGTTAATGTTATGGCTACCTATGGTCTTCATGTATTTCACCTTGATGTATTTCTTACACATACTCCTACTACTTCTCTAATCACATTAGGAAAATCATGGCTTGATTATATTGGGGGCACTCTAGATCTTGATCACACAGATATATCTTTCCCCGTGCCTTTTAGACGCATTTTCATCTGCAATAGTTATTTAGTAGGTTATAAACATAATCATACTTGTTGGTATATGCATGGATGTCCTTTCCCTCCATTCACTGATGAGGAATATGTTATTATGTATAACTTGCTCCTCAATGGCTCATTGTTTGATCAAGCAGACACTATTGTTTATCAAGTTACTAATGCTTATCCATTTGATTATGATCCAAAGGATGATGATATTCTTGATGATTTTACATGATATTCTTACACACATTCAAGGGGGCATAACATCTAATTTCCGCCTTTGTTCTATCATATCGACATATTTCTACTCTATTTTACACCCACGTTGTCTTAGCATAGTCACATTCATCACATCTGCATAGACTTCAGTCACCAACACAGTGTTTGTCTACCATACCACCACTATTAGATCATGGTTGTATGTTTTCATCCTCACAGACATTGGGTGGAGGACCTTCATCCTGCACCATCATTGGTTAGTTCACTCATTTATATATACTTTGGGGGCATGCCACTTAAGCCCCCCCCTTATCATGTCTTAACATCTATCATATTTGCATTTTCATACAGGCATTTTTCATCACACGTTTTAACATTGTTGTTACTGTACGTACCAAAATATGTAGGTATTGTACTACCGGAAAGAGGTTACGGAAACCCCAATGATGATTCAGATATCTTCGCAAGGTGTTTGGAATCCAGAAAAGCTCACCAAGTATACATTTGCATCCTAAAAAGCCTTGTCTAGTTTTTGCATGTCTTGTTCTAACCTTTGCCCGCCTTTTCCTTGTATTTTGTCTTTAAGTTATGGAACTGCCACCCTGCTTGGGTGGCGGTCCCATGACCACCACCCAAGACAGGGCAACGGTCCTGTAACTACCACCCTACACAGGGCGGCGGTCCTGTGCGTATTTTCCAAAACATTCCGACGATTCCGTGAAATGTGAAAATTCAAATTTCACCCACATTCCTCAACCACTAAAGCTTGCATTTATGTTTTGGCTACCTGGTAAATAGTGTTTTCCCTTTGTTTATATTAGAAGAGATAAATTTAGAGTTACCCTCTGGTAAATGCAAATGCTATAAATACCCAGCTTGTCCACAAGCAAATGCCCCCTCTCCTTCTGTGCTTGATTATTCATTTTGTTTGAAGTTCTTGCATGAGTTTCAATAGTTTTATATTTTGCATGAATTATCAGCCTCTCCTTTCTGCTTTAGAGATCATTTGATCTTCTTGATTTCATCTTAACTCATTGTTGTCCCATACAATAAGTTTAGCACAAGGTAGTTTCACTTTTAGATTAGAATGTATTTGATAATATTAGAGTTGCAAGTTTTGTTTTGTCACAAGAGATAGATCCTAGAATTCTTGGCGTATTTACGTTGTATCCCCGCAACAAATCCTGCTAGGAAATGCATAATCAATCTCTGTTCACTTGCGCTATCCCTCTCTTACTTGCATTATATTCTGTTTATATCCGAAATTGCCATTGTTTGAGTATCTTCTTCTACTGACGCTATCACACTCACACTTTTTTGGATTCACAAGAACATGAAGGAATGAGAAGATTACACTGAGGGGACAAGTCACGACACAACTGGATTTACCATTGTTCTGTAAACTCCAGGTTTGAGCTATCAAATTTGTAGTTACAATATATCAAATAGAGTAGCAAATCATTTTATTTCAGTTAAAACTTGCTTTCAATATTGCCAGGGAAGCTATGGGGAATGATTGTTTCTGAGAAACTATGATTCATTCCTCATTTCTGAGGTAGGATTGGAAGTCTTTCGATTAAACTAGTTATTTAAATATTTAGGGTAAATTCACAACTACACAGGTGAATAGCTATACCAAGCAACCTTACTTGTTTTAATTTTGTTATTAGATTAATTATCCATTATTTGAATATATTAGAATAGCTGCTCTTTTAATTTCGTTCAAAAACACATCATTGAAAATACAAAAAGAAGAGAAATATAAGCATAGTGCAGATATATCTTTCATGGTTAATTTACTCATTTCAGTTAAGTTATCTTTTGCATGAAAATTGTGGGACCCAGAATGCCCAGGGAATATGTGTTCGAACTGATAGTACCTCAACCAAATCTCTTCACAATGTTAACAGATATAGATCAAGGGCTTAGGATTCAGGTCTTTCAAATGACAATAAACCCACAAGCAATTAGTGAATAATTGAGGCAATTGAATATTGAAGACGAAAAAGCATACATATTCTGGTCAAATCAACCCAACCATAGATTGCCTTGATAGGATATCCACATGACCATGCAGGAACCCGAAAGAGAACAAATATTTGGCTGTGATCAATTAGTTCCATAGCTAGATGCAGGAGACATTCTCATTGACATAGACACAGGATTATGTATACAAGTTGTCAGAACACCCGTAAGGTATTCTGAGAAGATCACATAAGTCCTGGTACTAAACTTAGAAGCTAAAAAGGCTTATGACCATTGGATGGTCGGAAGAAGAGATTGATTCTTCACATGACCATAACAGGTCCAAAACAACCATGAAATCATGGTTGTGATCCCTAGGTCCCACAACCTAACAGGCCTGCAAGTCTGTTAAGTATTGACACCGGTTTACGAACGCTGGTATTTAGATCCTCACCACTCTCACCAGATATCATAACGTAGTTCTTTGTATTAAATATAGAAGCCAATCAATCCAACATTTTATGGGCTAGACCAAAAAATCACCCATAGTTTACTACAATTCCATTGCACCTCTCATTACCATCTTCCATGACCCTGTCTGGAAATACACACGAAGCACCTATATGCAACTTTCCACATATACAACAGCCAATAGATAGGATCTCAGCAGAGCTCAACATTAATTGGAGCCTCCAAGTAGCTATTATATCTGAACAATTAATTACACCAATTCAAGTTAGGAGAGCTTTCTTTGCCTTAGATTCACATATTCCATTATTGCGTGTTGAGGATATAAGATTGCCCAACCAGTTTGTCTGTATCCACATATATTTCATTCCCACCGGCTATCTCGACATGACCTCGGGAGGTCGGGTACGAAGAAGAGCTACTTGTAGATTCTTATGCTCGCATGTCACTTTTCTATCGTACAAAATTGGTGAACTTGACATGAACTAACAATTGTTCCCTTTTTTCATTTCTTTCATCCACCTTCGCTCTTTCCCATTATTCTGTGGGTATTTATATACCCCCCGAATATGTCAGGATACGACGCATATGACAGACCTCTCTCAGATCTCGAAGTAAATTATGGTCAAACAAATAGACAACCGTCACACTCGATTTCTGCATGGGCTGACAACTATTCAAGTAATTATTTTTCATCACGAACTACTCCTCAAAGAACTAGTTCTAGTTCTTTGTTCCAAATTGAGGAGTTGGATCAGCTTACACAAACGCAACAACCAGAGCCCTCAGGGTCTAACAATATGACATTTACTGGAGAATCCATTTCATCTCCCCGAGTTTTTTTTAGACCACAAATCAGTAGACAGTCAGACCCACTCCCATTTTTGGATGAGGAGTATTTAACACATTACGCTAGAAGCAAACAACGTTTCCAAAACATGTACCCACCTACAGGAAGTTTGTAAACACAACCCGATACCCCATTCCAAGAAAATACCCCCATTCCTCCACCTATGGGAAATACTCTCGGTGAAGGTTAGCAGGGTAATGATCAATTCATAACAGGGTATCATACCCCATTACAACCTCAAGGTGTACAACAACCACCATTAAGGAAAAACACTGTGTCTTCACCAATCGAGGTCATCTCAGCCTTAGTTGATAAGGTTAGAGGATTGGAACTTGCTCAAGCAAATCAAAATTCATATTTCGGGAAAGCAAGAATCCCCAACCCTCCATATCATCCCATCCAAGTTGACCTCCTTACAGGAACAGGCACATTAGGCATGCCTCCTCCACATTCGTATAACTATCCACAACAAACACCAACTAGAACCGCGTTTTCAAATGCCGCTCCAGTTGAAAGTATGATACCTCCCAGCTTAGCACCAAACAATCCATACCAGAGCAATGCTCCTCCCTACTTAAACATTTATTCAAAATCACCACAGGGGGACATGTTCTCCTCTCCCGGGATGTTCACTCAACCACAGGGATTTCCTTATGTCCCTGAAAATACATATGCTATGCCATATCAACAACCCATTCCACCTCCACCCCCTCAACAAGCACCATTGATGGTCGAAGCCTATGCAGTAGGGACTTACTCAGAATATTTAAAAGAGCCCCTAGACTTCACCATACGAAGTGTCATGCTTCCAAGACCTCTTCTCGATTTACCCAAATACAAAGGGGAGGGAGATCTAAATGCACATATCAAGGCCTATGCCACGGCCATTTGAGAATTACTCCCATGGGATGGGGTTGTTGCTAAGATATTCCCTAAAACCTTGGGGGGTATTGCCCTTGATTGTTATTACAGAATACCTGAAGCCTTGATACACTCATTCAAAAAACTCATGTCAGATTTTGTCAAAGATTTTGATATGAAGAAATTATTGAGAACATGAATCGGGGAATTCTTACATATTAAACAAGAGCATACTAAATTTGTTGCTCATTTTATTCAAAGATGGCGTACGGTTCTCTACTCATCAGCAAGTGTTCCAAACATGGATTAGATGGAACTATGCAATTTATTGCTTCATTCCCTCAATAGAGAGATAAAGGAAGAAGTCCAAAAGTTCCCACTAAGAACTTATAATGAAGTACTCGAGAGTGCTCTCTAAATAGATCAAGTGGCAATAGATAGTGGTCATAAGACATATGAAACAAATGAAAAATTAATCATTCACAAATCAAAACACTACGACCTATCCTAATGCCGAGGAATACCAATCAAGTACCCAAAATCCTTAACAAAAACCGTGGGGTTACAACAAATGGAGTAACAGACGAAGTTAAAAGGGAAAATGTTGTAAACATTTTTCCACCCATTAACAATCAGCGAAATAAAAATTTTTCTCCAGTAATCAACATGGTGGATTTTAATCGTCCATCATGACAACAACAACAACAACAACGATGACAACGACGATGACAAATCCAAACACAAGGTCCAAATCAAAACCCAACTAGATATCAGAGTCAAAACTAAAGGCAATAGCCTTAAAATTTTAACTCTAACAACCAGTAACCTAATCAGAATTTTGGACCACAATAAGATTCAAATCAATAACCTCAAAACTATAATCCAAACTTGTATTGTGGTTTCCACAAGATTCAAGGCCATGATACTAGAACTTGTCTGTGACAACAATAAATTCATGCAACGTTTTCCATAAGACCAAAGACAACTCTATATAGATATTTTCTTAGCAAATTTTTTAGTACCCATGCCAAACACTTACACAGGGGCAGTTTCCCCTCAAAATGCACCCCTCAATATCTTTAACGATTCGCTCCCAAATCAATCTAATAAAAATAGGTTATATCCAAATTGGACGAACAAGGGGGTTATGACAGGAAGTAATGATCATGAAGCCTCAGCTTCATTAAATCAATCAGTCGCACCCCAATTAGGGACTCGACCACAAACCAAGATAGTTTCCCTGGTAGAGTTAGATACCGAGCTACCCATAGAAACCATAACAAGAACACAAGATTATTCTTCTCAACCAGTTCCAAACTATCCATTAGAACCAAACAACATTCAACAAACATCGGTAAAACCCATAGGCGCTTATGATATAATTGATGACTTAATAAAGACCTTCTATCATATTTCCTTCTTGGATTTGTTGAAGAACTCTCCTACACATAGGGCCGCTCTCTTAGAAGTATTAGGAGTTTGTCATTTAATTAACATCACTTCTCCTCTAGAAACATGCAAGTAAACCATGTAGACTTTGATGTCTACCCTCTAAGGCAGCCAGATAGGGGTACTGAGTTTATATTTGATATAAGAAAAATGCCAAAAGATGCTAAAATTACGCACGAAGAGGTGACCCAACTTTACATTTACAAGTATGGTTTTACAATAATTATGTTAAGCGCGCAATGATTGATGATGGGGCAGCAATTAACATAGTCCCCTTCGCTTTTCATCAAAAGATAGGATATGGAGAAATAAATTGTTCTATGACACGGAATACGTTAAGAGGTTATGAGAGCCTCAAGGCCACTTCAATTGGAACCATAGTTTTACTAGTCACCTTAGAAAACCAAGATAGTTCTCACCAAATTTTATATTATAGATCGGAAAATCAACTATAATATGATCCTCAGTCAAGCATGGATACACCGCATAAAGGAAATCCCTTCCACATTATTCTAGGAAGTAAGATTTTTGCACCTATGGAAAATATTTGTAGCACAAGGTGACCTAAAGCCATTCAATATACACCTAGCAAGACTTGAAGAAGAGACTAGGCGTTCACTCTAAGTGTGAACTCCCAACGAATCAACTTAGCAAACCAATTATCTCAAAAATAAAAAAGAAATTGATACCTACAACACAACTAGAAATTATGAATCTAATCGAGGGCATTCTATCACTCAAGAATGAGACTAACGTCGTAGAAACGGTATCATTAGGGGCTACCGCAAATTTTGATGAATTACTAGAGAAAAATCTACCCATTCTCATACCATTTGATTCTATGGGTATGGGATACACCCTAGGAATTGGTTCCCTTCTATCAAACGAAGTTTGTATGGTAGAAGTAACTGAGGTAGAAGAAACAGATACGAGGAATGTCCAAACATCCATTTTTCGAAGCAAATATTGGACTCTCCACTTCGATGGAGCTAGATGTTGTTTTGGAGCCGGGGAAGGTGTAATCTTTACTTCTCCCAAGGGAAAGATCTTACCTTTTTCCTTTAAGTTAAATTTTGAGTGTACAAATCAATGGGGCTAAGTACAAATCCCTCCTACTGGGCCTCATCATAGCCAAAAGGATGGGTGTTGATAACATTAGAGTGCTAAGAGATTCCCAACTAGTTGCAAACCAAATCTATGAGGTATATGAGACTAGAGCTGAGCATTTACAACTCTATAAAATGACGGTATTAGATCTAACCAAAGGATTCAAATTCATATCAATCAAACCAATCCCACGAGAGTAGAACCTTCTCGCAGATTCAATAGCAACATCAGCTTCCCGTTTCACTCCAAATACTGAGTTGGCAAATATAAGTTTCACGATATCACTTCATGTGCTGAACTATTGCTGTGTAAAATACCAACAAACCCGGCTCCTGACACATATAGAGGTTAAGAATGAGTTTTCTATCCCGGATCACTTTGACAACAATAGAGTCACTCTCGAATATCTAAACTGCCTATGCGGAGCTACATCTTTCTCAACACATACTGGATCTTTCCCTAATTCCACATTCCTATTCCTATTTTGGGAATCACATAACAGAGTCTCCTCCGCAAAGGGATCTCGATATCTACGAGGTAGAGAATGGAGAAAGTTTGGAACTACCTTCAGCCCCACCTGAATTTGAAGAAGGAAACACTTCTTTAATTGAAGAAACAATTGACATAAACATTGGAATGGAGGAAGAACCAAAAAATTTGAAGTTGGGATCCTCGTTAACTCCAGAGTAGATAGAAATACACACCCAAATCCTCAAGGAACATCAAAAGGATTTCGCATTTAACTACAAAGAAATGACAGGAATTGCACCACATATCGCGGTACATAATCTTGTCACTAAACCGGATGAAAAACCAATTAAACAAAATCCAAGACCAATGAAGCCAAACAGTAGCACTCATGGTGATAGAAGAAGTAATGAAACTTCTCCGAGTGGGATTCATCAAGCCAATTGACTATTCACAATAGGTATCTAATATCGTTCCCTGTTCTCAAAAAGAATGGGAAGATACGCATTTGCATAGACTTTTGAGATATTAACAAAGCTTGTCCCAAAGATGAATTCCCATTACCATCCATTGACAGTATTGTAGACACAATAGCTGGATTTGATCTTTTGTCCCTCGTAGATGGATTCTCAAGGTCTAATCAAATCAAAATATCTAATTAGGATCAAGCTAAGACCACTTTTATAACTCCTTGGGGAACTTATTGTTACGCTGTCATGCCATTTGGTCTAAAGAACACCGGTGCTGCATACCAGTGGGAAATGACATACATATTCCACGACCTTATTCTTAAAATTATGGAATCCTATGTGGATGACTTGTTGGCCAAGGCCAAGAAGCATTATGATCACCTAGAAGTACTCTATATCATTCTCTCACAATTAATTGAATATGGCATCACATTGAACCCAAAGAAATGTGTATTTGGTGTGATAGGAGGCAAGCTTATGGGTTAGATTATATCCTCACGAGGGATTGATGTCAATCTATCCAAAATTGGAGTTGTTCTCTAAATGATTCCACCATCAGATGAGTCTGGTATCAGATCATTTCTTGGGAAACTTAGTGCAATTTGAAGGTTCATTCTGGACTTAAGTTTTGTTGTTCATCCAATAAACAATCTATTAAAGAAAGATTATATCATTGATTAGACAAAAGAATGTGATGAGGCCTTCAAAGTAGTTAAACGCTTCTTATTATCTCATCCCACGTTAATGCTTCCTAGACCAGATCATCCTTTGATCCTGTATTCACGGGCTACTGATGTCTCACTAGCCTGCATGTTGGCTCAAGACAAAAATGATAAACAAGAACGTGTAGTCTATTTCATTAGTCGGACGTTGCTTGATTATGAAACACATTATACACAAACAGAAAGAGAATTCCTTGCCATAGTCTTTGCAATGAAACGTTTAAGACATTACATGTTAAATCAAGAAACAAGGGTCATTGTAAAGACAGATCATTTATGAACATTCCTCACGCAAGGGTCTTTATCTAAAAAGGCTAGATGATTTATAACCTTAATAGGTGAACATTTGTAAACCAGGAATTTGTTAAAGGAAACATCATTACAGACTGGTAAGTTGACAATCCGTTAAATGGAGGTGATCTGGTAAATCTAGATTTTCCTGATGAGTGCATATACTTTGTTGAAACCAGACCCCCCATCTCTACATGCCCTTGGTACACTGGCATCGTCAATTTTATCATGGACCATACGTACCCAGAAGGTACCACATCGCAACAAAGAAGGTAGTTACGCATTATCACTGCTAAATATGTTATCTTAGAATAAGTGCTCTATCGTAAAGACTTCGATAGAATGCTCTTAAGATGCATTGACACTGAAGAATCCAAAAAGATTATGTATGAATCCCATAGTGGGATATGTGGAGGCCACTTTGGTGGTCATGCCACAGCTCACAAAATACACCGTATCGGCTATTTCTGGCCCAGTCTAGAACATGACGTAGTAGAGTTTATGCGCAAATGCCATAAATGCCAAGAATTCTCCCATGAGATTCACATGCCATCACAGGCTCTAAAACCAATCGCAACCCCATGGCCCTTTTCCACGTGGGGCCTAAATTTAATAGGGAAATTCTCTCCCTCATCAACAGATGGCCATAACTTTATAATCACGGCCACAAAATATTTTACCAAATGGGTAAAGGCCATGCCTCTCACCACCGTACCAGGTTCTGTAATCACCAAGTTTATTTTGAATCAGATCATTTATAGGTACGGTGTCCAGCAAGTCATTATCTTAAATAATGGAACATACTTTAAGAATGATGAGGTCCATGAGTTATGGAGTAAATTCAAGATAAACCATCATACGGCCTCTCTTTACTACCCTCAAGCCAAGAGACAAGCCGAAGCAACAAACTAAATGTTAAAAGCTATTCTCCTCAAAACAGTTAAGGAGAACAAACGGGATTGGCAATTAAAATTATACCCAGCCTTGTGGGCCCATCGAACCTCAATAAGAAAACCAATAGGGGCAACCCCATTCTCATTAGTGTTCGGGGCATAAGCAATTATCCCGCTTGAGGTTGAAATACCCAATCTTCGCATCTCAATACAAGGGATTTTGGGAGAAGAATCCTATAGAGAGGCACGCCTCTCTCAACTAGAAAGCCTTGATGAGGCCAGGATAAATGCCGAATAAAGGCATATAGCCTATGCTAACTGGATGTGCCGGAAATATAACAAAATATCTACGAGCGAAAAATATACGAGGGAGATCTAGTTCTAAGACTAGACAGCCGGATTGACAAGAAAACCAACGAAGGAAGGAAATTTCGGCCCAAGTGATTAGGCCCATACCGAGTCATGAAAGACTACGGAAAAGGTGTGTATCTCTTGTGTACATTAGAAGGTGAGGAGTTCAATGAAATATTCAATTCCTTTCATCTTAAATGGTTTTATGCATAAGGCATTAGCATCACCATTTGTATATTATATCTACCTATATTGCATTTAGTCACTTAGTCATTTCATTTTGTTCACTCGTTTCGTAACTATTATGGTCAAAGAACTTATTCTTAAGAAATTCATTACAACCTTCTGAAAATATTGGCAAAAACATTTAAAATCATATCTCTTCATTTTTCATAATATCATCAAATGATTCCAAAATCATTTCATCAATTCGACAAACAAAGTCTTGACAAAAACCATACCAAGGCTTGCATACTTGGTCATACTCATTCTTTTCTACTTGGTTAAGTTGTTCTTACCTACGGTCTATTCTAGAAGATTCTTGGTGTCACATCTATCCTTCTTACATCTCTTTGAAACAAGGATACTCCAAAGTCACAAATCAGAAGTGTCAAGTTAAAACAAAAATGCGAAACCAAATAGAATATTTTATTTTTACACACTTCTTTGCCCCACCAACCTTCGGTGATGAGCCCGCATCTCTTACTAGTGATATGAGGTTGAGAAAGAAAATAAGTGCCCTTACTCGCCTATGTTTTGCCTTCAGTGATGAGCCCATGCTTCCTATTAGTAGCATGAGACATGGCGTAGGGGGTCCATTCATGCAAATCAGTGAATATTAATATTTTAAAGCAAAGTCTACTAAGAGAAGTTAAATATCCAAATTCCAAAGAGATCAAATCCTCAAAACAGATTTTGTCAACCAAGTTGCCATCCATGGATCTAAGTCTAGATAAACTGGAAAATAAAATGCATTATGAACTATGTAATAGTTTTGAGTAAGAGTAAGTACGCAAGTCTTAATTTGATTTATGTCAAAACCTTGTCTTTCTTTCATCATTTCCGTTCATTCAAACTCATATAACTTGCGTCCTTCCCAACTCTTGGTGTTGAGCCCTCGCATCTTACTAGTTGTGTGGAGTTAGGAGTGGGGCAAGTTCGTCTCGTTATTTTGCCAAAACAAGAAGCAACGAACATTGCCCAAAGAAACCAAAATTTCAGTACTACAATATGTTTGCATCATCACGTATCAACATTACAAAAACAAATAAAAAAGAAACATTATGTTCAACATGTGTTATCATTTTTCATCCATTTCATACATTCTGAAAAAGCATATAAAAACAAAGATTCTAAAAACATCTAGTATCTACATGGGAAACGAATCACAAAAATTCGAGATACAAGAAGATCTAGATCCAAAAAGAGATATATATTTCGTCATTACCACCCCTTTTCAGCCACATGCCCAGTTTGTTTCAGCCATTTCTTGTCATTTTAGCCTTCACTGGGGTGCCCGTCAGCGCCTTGGTCCCACCAGGGGCACCCCGGTCCTTTTCATACTTTCCCGCAAATTTTTGGGATCTTTCTAACCATTTGGCATCTTTATTTTTCTTGTGGTTGGCCTTTTGAGGGTTAATTACAAAATTAGATCAAGAGAACCCTATAACTATAAAGTTATGAGACCATAATGAGGGACCTAACATCACTTACTACTATCACTCCATCTAGAGTTGCATCCATCTATTGCATTGGAGATCACTTGCATCCATCTATTGCATTGGAGATCACTTGCATCCACATAACTCCATCATCAAGGCTAGGACATTTGCATCACATTTCATAGGGGTAGGGATTCTATTATATTCCATGCACACATTCTATTACATTTTCTACACATAGTTATTGCTCGTTATTTCACAAAGTGTGACTAGCACAAGAGCAACATAGGGAATGCTCACGCACAGTTGCACATAAAACTACATATGGTCTGACATGTAGTGCAACTCTCAGTTAGTAATTCCACCATTGTGGCCATTGAGGACAGTCTGACCCCTTCATATGCATTATTCTTTTTTTAGGGTTTGATGTTTGTTTTGGGGTCTTGCATGTATTTTATTCATCTTGGAGTATTGGCGACATTCAACACATGACAATGAAGTTGATGGGACACACAATAATGGTTTTGGACCACCTTCCAAACCTGTAAAAACCAATTTTAGAGCCTTCACACAAACCAGGGTGCCCAAATTGCATATTAGAGTGCCTGTAGGCGCCCCTGTCCTCCTCTAAGAACCTTAGTCTAGCTAGATCCTCTAGAGCCATCCTTTTCGTGACTTCTGCACAATCATTCTTACTCCTAATTTTTTCATACATAGCTACGACACTCTTCGACAAGAATCTATTATCAGCTGATTTATTTCCTCACTCTCTTTTGTATGATAGGGTTAGCATTTCCTTTTGCGTAGTTTTTTAGTTTGCTTGCATAATTTTTTACTGCATTTATCTATTTTATTATAGTTTTTCATAACTTAGGTTAACTATATATATGTTACTTGGTTAGTCCATTTTTATTTAATCAGTAGGTTATAACTTTGGATCCACATTCACAACATTGTCGATAAGTTATAACATACTATCCGTCTATCATGAGAAAGACGTTTTGCTCCTAAAGTGATATTTAGTTTACTAATATATATTAGACCTTTTAAATTATATTTTCCATTTTAAAAACTCACCAATCCATTAGGTTTTGAGTAAGTGCACCAAGTTGGGGGGCCAAAGGGGGGTCTTAAGTGGATGCATTTTTTTGGAAAAAAAAAAAAAAACTTCAACTTGTACAAGTTTTTCGAAATAGTTACACTCAAAATTGGAAGATGTTGTAGACATATCAATCGTATCATTTTGAGTCTAGTTTCTAAACTACTAAATTTTATTGAAAATGGATAAGTTTGGGTGGGTTAAAAAACTAAAATATCAACAAATGCTCTTGTTTTTGTTAAAAAACATAATAGAGTGACTTTCGTGCCGCCTACCATTTTTTGAGCACCATTTAGTATTTTTGAAAACCCTTTGGTAGAAAGATAGCTAGGAGCATCTAGTTTGGGATCCATTTTTTTTAGATTTTTTTAGAGAATATTTTTTTATTTATGATTTTTCTAGTACAGAAATTTTATGTTTTGAAAAATAATGGAGCTCCGACTGTGCCCCCCTAACTATCCCAAAAAATATCGAAAATTAGATTTTTTTTTTTGAATATGTGTAGAATTATGCCTAGTTTGGGTTAGTATAATTTTTTTTTTAATTTTGATCACCAAAAACAAGATACACTATGAAAGATAGACATATTTACACTTAAAAAATAGCTATAAAAAGGCATAGTTAGAAAATAAATAATATGGAAACCTTATATTAGTCTGAAAATTTGAAAAATTATATTTTTAGAAAGAAGAGACTCAGCTCTATGTCGTGGTATCATTTTTTTAAAATGGATCGATTTTTTTATTTTGATTTATCATAGAGGAAGTGTCATTTTTACATTTTCTTGTAAAAATTCATTGTTTATTGTGTTTGTGCAAGTCCATGCCTTAGGCTTGGGGATCCAAATCGGATCCCAAGCCTTGAGGCATGGCTTGGGAAAAGAGAAAATGCAAAACGCATACGCGTTATGTAATACGTACACGTTTTTCTTTGTTTTATATATTGTGGCCCCCCAACGCCCCTTTCATCTCTTTCACGGGAATTCTGTAAACATTATGTTTTGTCTGCAATAGTCTCTACATTCTTGCACGATTTTTTAGTATTTCATTTTGTCCCCTACCCCACTAGTTAATTTTTTCTAATCATGGGCGATAAACGTCAAGCTAAGGACAAGAGGAAAGTCAAGAATAAGACACCGAAGCAATTGGAAGAGAAGAGAATAAAGAAATTGAAGAGAATGCAAAAACTTCGAGCAGGGAAAGGTACATCCGCTATATCAAATGTAGCTAATGTATTAAAAATTGGGATGAAATACATAATTAAAATGTAGATAATAATGATTTTGCAATGAATAATGATATTGAAAAGAATGATAATGTTGGTATGGATGAAGAAATTGATATGAATCCAATTGTTGAACCCTTACTTGAGAATCCAAATGTTAACCCCGAAATTTGTATGAAAACACTAAATGAAGAAAGTAACCTTGTAAACAAATCTTCACCTCTAATAACACCTCCTTCCATTTCATAAAGAAAACCAATTCACTTAATTGAAATTGATGAAAAAATTATAAAACCAATGCCTAACAAAATGTCTGAAAGAAATACGAGAAGAAAAGTTAGTGGAATTTGGGATAATTACTTTGAGAATTTAAATGACACACAAAGATGTCAATTATTTGTTTCATTGATAAAATTAATTAAGATGAGACCTATAATGAAGACCCTGGGGTTAAGAACATCTAATGTTTTTGATCAAAATGCGTCAATTGTTGAAAACATACATAAAGCATACCAAACTGTAGGTGGCAAAAGACGCACCAAAGATAGTAATGTTACACGGCGTGCACTAACTAATTTTACAGTAAGTGATAAAACAGTTAATAAACGTTCGATTAGAAAAACAAGCAGTGCTTTGAAGCTAAACAGAAAAACACTAACGAAAGAAATAGAGAGACGTAAACGTCTTGAGTTAGTCAATAACACTGACTATTGGGCTGTCAAGTAGACTTCCAACAAAAAAAGAATACATTATGATCTTCTAAAAGAATTAATTGTAAAATTTTGGAATGAGAACACAAGGGTGTCACCGAATAGAAGAGATACAGTAAAAAGAAGAATAGGTTCTCGTAATCGTGAATCATGTGTAAAACATTTATTAGATATGACTCAAACAGAATTGTTCTCTAAGTTTAAAAATGAAAATCCACAAATTAACATTAGCCAAAGATTCTTTGAAATGAGCAAACCCTTTTATGTGAAAATCAATCACTCACGTACCACTTGTTGTTACAGGCATCATGTTGAATTTTCAATGCATTATGATGTTTTTTATCAAATACGTAGTGTTTTGCATACTGAAATCATGTTGCAGGAGTGTGGAATAAATGTCCCACAAAAATCTTCAAGGGAATTTATTCCGATAATATTTTGTGAAAAATCAACAAGACAATTTTTTTATAACAAAGCATGTTTGGATGGAACGTGCAATGTATGTGGTGGCTTGCCAAATCTGAAAAGTTGTATCCATGAGGAGAGTACATATTTAATACGAAAAGAATTGCTTGATCTCACCAAATATAAATCAGTGGCATACCAATTAAAAGATGGAAAAGAATCTAAGAGGTGTGAGCTTGTTAGAAAACAATTACCTGTATAAGAATATATGGTCAAATTCAGAGAGGAAATGTTTTATGAGTATATAGGGCACACACATAGAGCTCGATGGTTGGATGAACAATTCAAGTTAAAAAAGGACACATTCCCACTTGGTACTATTGTTTCAGTAGTTGACTTCAAAGAGAATTACACATTGCAGTCACAAATGGAGGTTCAGTCTCAATATTATAACTTAGTGCAAGTTTCTATTTTCGTGCATATAACATTCATGCACTCCCCTGTAAGAATTGAGCAAGATCAAAAAATATTAAGAGAGTATCATTTCTACATCAGTGATGATCAAAAACATTCTATAGAATATGTACAAGGGTGTTTCCAGGGGTTTTATGCAAACTTGAATGAGAGGAACATTGGTTTCGATCAACATTACATTTGGTCAGACAATTGCACATCACAATTCAATAATGCACAAATATTTTATTGGCTAAGAAAGATACACAAAGAAATAAATGTACAACATATCTAGAGTTTTACTAAAACATGGCATGGAAAAGGAGAGCATGATGGTGCAAGAGCATGTGTGAAAAGAGCACTTGCAAGAGAAGAGTTAAAGTTCAAGGATGGTGCTAAATTTACATATGAAAAAAATATTGTCGATTAGTGTGTCAAGAATATGGGCCATGAATCTCAAGAGAGATCAACAATTCGCAGATATTTTTGGTTGATAGAGCAACAACATCTAGCAAAATTTGAAGATTGTATGACATTTGCAAGATCAAGTGATATGCACTCATCTGTAGTTCAGATGCAAATACTTTGACTATTTATACTAGGTGCATGACATGTTTTTGTATATCATGCATTGATTTTGAGTGCAATGAATGTGAGTCACAGCAGTGGGTGGATGAATGGACTTATAGACCTCTAACTCCATTCGACACACATCAAGTTCCACAAGCATTACAACTTGTAGGGTCTTCGGATCAAATGACAACATCACCTGACTTTGACCAAGTTTCTGATTTAGTGCAACAAGGTACATACATATATGTACATGTCATGTTTTATATTTATAAATTATTAAATGGTCAACTCTTAATGTATTTATAAATTGACTAAACAGTTTTAATTTGTGATACATAGGGCACGTTTTTGCAGTTATTGCGACGGAATTTAACGAAAAGGAACAAACTACTTCTTATCTCATTGTGTAGAGGGGAAAAAAATTGACTTCCACAGTCATTGATGGTGAAGACCTTGAGTATCCCGCTGGATCGGTAGTAGTCACTGGAACTTGGCTTCGACGATATCCTATCAAAAATTCAAACATTTAATTGTTTGAAGACTATGAAGTACATCAGAAGATACTTTACTATTCACATATGGTCCTTGGAACAAATATTAAATTGATCAAATATCGAGTTCGGCCATCAAACAAAAATTTGTGGAAGGTTCGTGAATAAGATCATGAAGCAATTCTTGCTACTGTCAAGAATAGAGTTGATCCTTGTGGTTCATTGGATTGAATTTGCAAAGGTATGTTCTTCATGAATTTAATTTGAATATTTACTTAAATGATTTTGTTTAAATTTCGTATGATTTAAAATTCTATTTAATTACTTACTAACATGTTTATGTAGGTTAGTGGTGCCAAAAAAGCTTCCACCTTCACGGGGTTGGCACTATCAGTAGAGAATTTATTATTCTCAAAGCTAAGTGAGAGAAATTAAATATTAGAAAGGAACAACAAACAAAAATTCTCATTTCACCACCTATATTGTAAAAATATCTTATTAAAATTCTCATTTCACCACCTATATTGTATGAACCACCTATATTATTCAAGTGATTGGCAATGGACAACCTTACACTGACTCAGTCTGAATGGAGATGGAGAAAACTGCGAGAGGCTTTCGTAGAGGGCCCCGATGTGGAGCTCTTGGATCTGACGAGATGTCTCTAGGTGCCACGGAGTCCGAGAAATCACTCGTTGAAGATATGGCATGATTAGGCCTCAGGGCTCTTAAGAGACTATGCCCAGACGAGGTAGCTCGAAATCACGAGGAGCATAGGGAACCAAAATGAATTCTCCACTAGTGTTCACCAAGCCATTTAGATGTGTTGGATCAGATGGTTTGGTCCCACAAGCTACCGTTTGCAAAATACAACATCTAGTAGCCTTATACTGACTTAGACTACACTATTTCACGTGTTTGCAAACAATAGGACATCGAGAGAACCAAATGGAGATGGAAAAAACCACGAGAGGCTTTCGTAGAGTGCCCCAAATTGGAGGTTTCAGATCTAATGAGACATCTCTAGGTGCCACGGAGCCCGAGAAATCACCCGTCGAAGATATGGCGTGATTGGACCTCAGGGCTCTTAAGCGACTACCCCCCAAATGGGGTAGCCTGAAAGCACAGGGAGCGTAGGAAACCAAAACAAAGCCTCCACTAGTGTTTACCTGGCCACCCCAACCTGTTGCCGTAGTTGGTTTGGTCCCACGAGCTTCCGTTTGTAAACTACAGCCTCTAGCAGCCCTACACTGACTTAAACTGCACTATTTCTCACGTTTGCAAACAACAACATAGAGAGAGAACCAGATGGAGACAGATAAAACCACGATAGGATTTCATAGAGGGCCCCGACATGGAGGTCTCAGATCTGACGAGACGTCTCTAGGTGCCACGGAGTCTAAGAAATCACCCATCAAAGATATAGCGTGTTTTGGCCTCAGGGCTCTTAAGGGACTACACCCGGACGAGGTAGCCTGAAAGCACAGGTAGCATAGGGAACCAAAATGAATGCTCCACTAGCGGTCACTAAGAAATCCAGATGTGTTGGCCCATATGGTTTGGTACCACGAGCTACCATTTGCAAAATATAGCATCTGGCAACCTTACACTGACTCGAACTGCACTATTTCACATGTTTGCAAACAATAGGACAACGAGAGAACCGGATGGATATGGATAAAACCACGAGAGGATTTCGTAGGGCCCTAACAATTTTTCCATGTTAGTACTGAAGAGCTTCAAACTTATATTGAACGACTACAAAAATCTAACCTAAATAGTCAGAGTAATAGACTAAATCAGCATTCTATTTCTCACATATAAAATGAATTTCTTCCTTCAAAAAAGAAACTATGGGTGAACGCTCAGTCAAAAAATAAATGAAAATTCTAAACGAGTTTTAGACTCAATTATCAATACTTCATTGCATTTTTTCTTGCCAGTATGCTACTTTTGGAACTACCTGGTTTGATTTGTGAAGTTGAAGCAGCTGGGATTAATAAAAATAATCAACTTGGCATGTTGTCCTTAAGATTATCCATGATTCTATCGACAACATCACATAGATCTTCCATTCCAGTTAAGTTGTGATCCTTTCACGCTTGCCATTTTTCTTTTTCTTTTGCTCGTATCTTTCTTTAAGTTCTTCCATATGTTTTTGGGTAATCAAATTGACTCTTTATGAATTTCAAGAGGCATTTCTTCTTGAATCATAGTGACATCTTCACCTAATTATTTTTCTTCACGATGTTCATTGTCATCTAAAGTTGAAAACTGAAAATTTATATGGCCTTCAGCTTCTTTTTGGGCACAAACAACCTTTTGTAATGTTAAAAAAAATTCAGGCTCTTCATTCTCTGTTTGATTGAAGATATTCATTCTTTCAAAATGAACAGTTGGAACATTGGTGGTCTCCCCAACAAAAATAAGTTCATAGTCTACATAGTTGCATCCTGTAGCAAAATCATTGAATATTGGTGGTTTTCTCCACCCGTGCTTTCGGGCTACCTCGTCCAGGCGTAGTCCCTTAAGAGCCTTGAGGCCAAAACACGCTATATCTTCGACGGGTGATTTCTCGAACTCTGTGGCACCTAGAGATGTCTCATCAGATCCAATACCTCCAAGTCAAGGCCTTCTAAAAAATCCTCTCATGGTTTTCTCCATATCCATTCGGTTCTCTCGATGTCCTATTGTTTGTAAAGGCTCGAAATAGTTTAGTTTGAGTCAGTGTAGGGCTGTCAGAGGCTGTAGTTTACAAACAGAAGTTCATGGGACTGAACCAAATACACCAACATGTTGGGGTGGCTAGGTGAACGCTAGTGGATCATTCGTTTTGGTTCCCTATGCTCCCCGTGCTTTCGGGCTACCCCGTCCGGGCGTAGTCGCGTAAGAGACCTGAGATCCAATCACGCCATATCTTTGACGGGTGATTTCTCAGACTTCCGTGGAACCTAGAGACATCTCATCAGATCTGAAATATCCACATTGGAGCACTCTATGAAAGCGTCTCGTGGTTTTTTCCCTCTCCATTCAATTCTCTCGCTGTCCTATTGTTTGCAAACGTGTAAAATAGTGTAGTTTAAGTCAGTGTAAGGCTGCTAAATGATGTATTTTGCAAACGGTAGCTTGTGGGACCAAACCATATGGGCTAAGATGTCAAAATGGCATGTGAACACTAGTGGAGGATTTTTTTGGTTCCCTACACTCCCCATGCTTTTGGGATACCTCGTTCGAGCGTAGTCTCTTAAGATCCCTGAGACCAAAACACCTTATATCTTCGACATGTGATTTCTCAGACTTCGTGGCACCTAGAGATGTCTCGTCATATTTGAGACCTCCATGTTGAAGCCCTTTATGAAATCATCTCGTGGTTTTCTCCGTCTCCATCTGGTTCTCTCATTGTCCTATTGTTTGTAAATGCGTCAAATAGTGTAGTTTGAGTCAGTGTAAGGCTGCTAGATGTTGTATTTTGCAAACAGTAGCTTGTGGGACCAAACCGTCTGGGCCAACATGTTTGTATGGCCTGGTGAACACTAGTGGAGGATTTTTTTTACTTCCCTACACTTCCCGTGCTTTCGAGATACCTCATCTGGGCATAGTCCCTTAAGAGCCCTGAGGCCAAAACACGGCATATCTTCGACGGGTGATTTCTCAGACTCCGTGGCACCTAGAGACATCTCGTCAAATCTAAAACCTCCATGTCGGAGCACTCTAAAAATCTTCTCATGGTTGTTTCCATCTCCATTCGGATCTCTCGTTGTCCTATTGTTTGCAAACACGTGAAATAGTGTAGTCTAAGTCAATGTAAGGCTGCTAGATGTTGTATTTTGCAAACAATAGCTTGTGGGACTGAACCGTCTAAGCCAACACATCCAAATGGCCTGGTGAATGCTAGTGGAGGATTTTTTTTGGTTCCCTATGCTCCCTGTGCTTTCGGGCTACCTCGTTCGGGCGTAGTCTCTTAAGAGCCCTGAGACCAAAACACCTTATATCTTCGACATGTGGTTTCTCAAATTCCGTGGCACCTAGAGATGTCTTGTTGGATCCAAAACCTCCATGTTGAAGTCCTCTATGAAATTCTCTCATGTTTTTCTCCATCTCCATCCGGTTCTCTCACTATCTTATTGTTTGTAAACGCACGAAAAAGTGTAGTCTGAGTCAGTGTAAGGCTGTTAGATGTTGTATTTTGCAAACGGTAGCTTGTGGAACCAAACCATCTGGGCCAACACATCTATATGGCCTGGTGAACACTATTGGAAGCTTTTTTTTGTTCCCTACGCTGCACATGCTTTCGAGCTACCTCGTTCGGGTGTAGTCCCTTAAAAGCCCTGAGGCCAAAACATGTCATATCTTCGACGAGTGATTTCTCTGACTCTATGGCACCTAGAAATGTCTCATTATGATCCAAAACCTCCATGTCGAGACCCTCTACAAAATCCTCTCGTGATTTTCTCCATTTCCATTCGGTTCTCTCGGTGTCCTATTATTTGCAAGCGCTCGAAATAGTGTAGTTTGAGTCAGTATAGGGCTGCCAGAGGCTACAGTTTGCAAACAGAATCTCATGGGACCAAACCAACTACGTCAACACGTCGAGGCAGTCTGGTGAACGCTATTGGAGGCTTCACTTTGCTTCCCCATGCTCCCCGTGCTTTCGGGCTACCTCGTCCGAGCGTAGTCCCGTAAGAGCCCTGAGGCCCAAACAAGCCATATCTTTGACGGGTGATTTCTCGGACTCCGTGGCACCTAGAGATGTCTCGTCAGATCCGAGACCTCCACATCAGGGCCCTCTATGAAATCCTCTCACGGTTTTCTCCATCTCCATCCGGTTCTCTTGTTGTGCTATTGTTTGCAAACGCGCAAAATAGTGCAGTTTGAGTCAGTATAGGGCTGCCAGACGCTGTAGTTTGCAAACGAAATCTCGTGGGACCGAACCAACTATGCCAACACGTTGAGGTGGCTAGGTGAATGCTATTGGAGGCTTCATTTTGGTTCCCTACACTCCCTGCGCTTTCGGGCTACCCCGTCCGAGTGTAGTCGCTTAAGAGCCCTGAGGCTCAAACATGCCATATCTTCGACAGGTGATTTCTCAAACTCCGTGGCACCTAGAGACATCTTGTCAGATCCAAGACCTCCATGTTGGGGCCCTCTACAAAATCCTCTCACGGTTTTTCTCCATCTCCATCTAGTTCTATCGTTGTGCTATTGTTTACAAACGTGCGCGAAATAGTGCAGTCTGAGTCAGTGTAGGGCTGCTAGATGTTATAGTTTGCAAACGGAAGCTCGTGGGACCAAACCAACTACGCCAACATGTTAGGGTGGCCTAGTGAACACTATTAGAGGCTTCGTTTTGGTTCCCTATGCTCCCTGTGCTTTCGAGCTACCTCGTCTGGGCGTAGTCGCTTAAGAGCCCTAAGGCCCAAACACGCCATATCTTCGACGGGTGATTTCTCAGACTCCGTGGCACCTAGAGATGTCTCATTAGATCCGAGACCTCCATTTCAGGGCCCTCTACAAAATTCTCTCATGGTTTTCTCTGTCTCCATCCGGTTCTCTCGTTGTGCTATTGTTTGCAAACGCGTGAAATAGTGCAGTCTGAGTCAGTGTAGGGCTACCCCATCTGGGTGTAGTCGCTTAAGAGCCCTGAATGACTAGATTGGCTTAAGAATGAATTTGATAGGGGTATGTCTAAGAACATGTGGGAGTTATCAATCACCTAGTAAATCTTTCTTGTTTAGTTTTGGATGGGAGTCAGCTGGCCTACGGCTTAGTGACCTTCCATTCATTGATAATTTATGTTATGATAAACCCATGGATGCTTTCAAAAGTTCCTTAAAAAGGATAGGGGTAGTCATCAAGCCTAGTGAAGGGTGTGATGTGATTTCCAAATAACTTGAAATGCCTACAGATTTAAAGGTAGTAACACGAATTGGACAGGATTAGACAATCAAGAATCATTGAGTGTCTGAATCAGAATGTCATTGCATCTGGAGACATTCTCAAGCATTGGAGTAATGTATATGGAGAGACATTCTCAAAATATCAACAGATGAAAGGCATCAAATTGTGACGACTGTCGGGTGTTTTAATAGGGGAGAAGACTACGAAGCATAGAAGAATGTAGTAAGTGCATGATAAGATAGGAACGAGTACAAAGAGACCATGAGCAAGAAGAAGCGCAAGTAAGGTAAATACACATATACACATTGATAAATTGAATGAATAATTACTCAAATTAGGTAACTCTTTATATACATACATTATATAAATATTGATTTCCAAATTTTGATGCATATTATACATTGAAAATGCTAGTACATGTACATCACCAATAAATGAAAAAATAATCCATAATGTCTTAAATATTGTCAAGTGCACATCATATTAGATTCATGCGAAAATAATCTCAGAAATGTAAGGTCTCATACAAAATTATCAAGTTCCAAATAGTATTTTAATGTGCATAATAAATACAAAAATGCCCAAATAGGTCATATACCATCAAGTTCAAATGCAATATAGGCGTACATACAATGCCATGCACATAGGCATACAAAAACAATGTCATGTAAGACATATATATTTCCTACTCATCAAAATCTATCCCTCTCTTGGCCTTTCTCAAAGAAGGCCCTCCCTTAGACGAAGATGGAGATCCATGAGATGACTTTGGATCGTCTGAGCCCATGCTTCGAGTCCTCTTCCGCTGAATACTCGCCTGTAGATGAGCCTGTAAATGCAAACAATGTTTTTTTGTCAAAACTTAATTTATATATGTTTTCAACATGTATTTAAGACCATGCTAGAATGAAAGTATTTACATAAATACACAAACTTACCGCAAGTTTTTTATCACACCGAATTTGCATCTCACGCTCAGATGAGTCATCGGGAGCTCCTGCAGTACGAACAGGGGTATGAAGATGATGAGATGGAGGAGTCTGTGCCCTCGAAGTCAAAATGGAGGGGGTTGAAGTTCCCTACATACACATAAGATCAGAAAATCTAACATCAGAATTAGAGAAAATAGAGCTAAGTACATGTATCTACATAATGACAATATTTTAACTAATTTTATCAATATAGAACTATTGTTTTTACCCTGCCACGCCTATGAATCAAATGAACAGGGCTGCTACCTGTCGCAGGTAACTCCTGCATACACACAATGAAGGACATTATTAACATAATTTAATAATTCTACAATGAAAGACATTACTAACATGTAATTTAACATAATATGAATTACACGAGAAATTTAACAAAATTTACATGTTGTTTGAATACCTCAGTGAATTGTTGCGCAGATGAAATCGTAACGGCAACACCTTTATCTACTTGTCACAGATATGGTGGAGTGTCTAGTGAAGTCAACATCTTTATCAAACATGTATATCACGTGAGTTGGATGGACATACAAGAACATACATATATTTGACTTCAAAAATAATATATATATATATATACATGAAAATATATATATATATATATATATATATATATATATATATATATATACACACACACACATGTATGTGAAAATTTTACATAATTAACATTCTAAATTACCTCTATAAATGTATGTGTATGCATGGTGCTCGCCGCCTGTAGTCGGGATGAAGATGTGCCTCCCACGCGCTGTAATATCAATGCATGTACATGTACAAATACAATTATTTCAAAAATTTAACATATATAAGTAAATCAGGTACTCCAAAAATTTTGTAACACACATAAAAAAACATAACAAATTTACCTGCGAAGGTGATGCCGATGAATGTAATCCAAATGTGTCACTCAAAAGGACATTTGACATAGTGACATTATCGTGTTCACCCCTAGAACAAGTGCACCAAAATTAGTACGCACGAAAATATCATCCTCCTCGGGCCCCAAACATATGCTACCACATGACGAGTAAAAATGTGGCCTCATGCTAGTACTCCCTGAGGGAATACTTTGTGTACCTCCGCGAGCATCTGGATCAGAAATCTCCCTCGTATGTTGAACAAGGGTCGCAGATAGCCCCTGAAGCGCATGGAGTGTATCAATATCTATTGTCTCCTTCACTACTTAAGGGACAATCTTAGGGTGAGGGGGATTCTGTGTGGGGAATCTACCCTACTGAATAGGTGCACATTGTGCACCTGGTTGATCCTGTGCAGATCCTTTTCCTCGGCCCTGGAAATCTTGAAAATCAAAATAATTTGGGATCTTGTTGAGGATAAACTCGTAATAGAGTTTCCTCAGAAACTATAGTGGCACCTCGTTGTTATTACAAGGTGGAAAATCAAACACCATCCACCATTGGTCCCAAAAAATATTTTTAATAAAATTATTATTGCACCAATGGATGGGAAATCATTTACATGTCAACGGAACAGGAAAATTACTGTGGGGGTCCGTGAATAAGGCGCATATGAGTTCTTTTGAAATTTATTTTTTCTTTACATCCACATATGAAAATTTGTTAGAATAATAAACCCTACAACCCTCTCTGTAAGTTTCCCAACAATCAATTTTCCCCATTTGTTCGTGTTAATTTGAACAAGTAATGCCTCCAATGTGTTTACAAGAGAGGCGCGGTGGCGGTTTGTAGATTTTGCATCCCTCATTGTTTTGATTAAATCCTCAATTCAATTTTGTTTTCAACTATTTGGGCTGCTAAATCTTCTTGACTACCCGAGGGATGTTGAGTAATTGTGGGAGTGTCGGGAGGGATGTCAGGAATAACAGGGTTTGGTTGTGGTTGATTCCCTCAACCTCTAACTGTAACAATAAAAAATATGCATTCAATTCAAATTTTAATCTATAATTATCATATTTCAATGCAATTTTGAGAAAATAATTGTGCTTACCTCTTCTCCATGGCGCCATCGTCGATTCAGATCTTCCCGGTGATCTAGAAACGATCCTTTGAGCTTGAGATCTAGCTGAATGAAAAAACACGAGGGCACGAACAAGCTCTGAAAATCACGTTTGAGGGAGGTAAAATAATAGAGGCTCAGGCTTCTTTTTTTTGTTTATAGTAGGCATAACGTCGTACGCATTATGGTTTGGTGATTCCTGAGCCAAACAAATTAAAATGCAAGCGCGTTTTAACAAAATGTGTACGTGTTTTGCTTTTTTTCAGATTCTTGTCCGCTTTTTGGCCCCCCAACTTCGTGCACTTACCCTTTTTTCATTCTCTAGTTCAACATTATTAGAAACATTCATATCTTCACCAAAACTTACCTAAATATTCTAACAAACATTATTCATCCCTCAATTACGAGTTTCATGACTACTGAACAAGTTTTTAGCCCTCAGATAAATTTGGCCTTAAATAGGTCCATTTGTGACAAAGGTGCCAATCACTTTATTAATGATCATAATTGCAAATGGGTAACTTGTCTTAGTTAGCCTATATGAGATTTTAGAGTAGGTTGAGTAGGAAAACTATTGAGCTATCTTTTATTTAAATAAAAGGCACACAAATGCATTTGGATCATTTGAGAATTACTTCTCATAGAAAATCACTATATTTATAAAGACCGTATATTTTCATAGTATTAGGACATAAGAAACAATCAACCATCATGGGGGTTGTGTTAAGGCGAGTTCAACCCAAAATTATTATCCTTATAAAATTATATTATCAGTAAGAAAGTAAAAGCTAGAGTTTGGCACAAGGCATTCCAACTTCTATCACAAACATTGTAGTACTCTATATTTATAGAACAACAAATCAAAGAGAGTAGAACTTACACTAGAATACCAAACTTTATTTGACTATAACATGAGGGATTTGTATCTTGTGAACATATTTAGCCACATATTTATCTTGTAGAAACTTTGGGTTGTATTTATCTTTGCACTCATGAACCTATATGTGTAAAACTTTCAAATCCTAAGATTTACTAAGCACCTTGTTCACTGCATTTCCATCCTTTGTCAAGCTTGTGAGCATAATATTTATTTTACAAAAATTGTACTAGTTTATTTTATTAGATTTTTATTCCCTAATCACTCTTTTACTATTTATAAAATGATCAAACTATTCTAAAATAACAAATTACATAAATGTAATATGAAAATTAGGTTTATATTCCTATTTATTTATTACTTGTTGAAAACTATTATTTATTCTAGTAATAAGATAACTTATATAGTATTAAATTAGGTAAGAATACTAAATCACTCAATATGCTATATATATGATAGTGAAAGTATAATTAGGGTTAGGGTTTACAAAGAATTTTCCATGATACCAAACGTAAAAGGTCTGATAATGGACTTAAAATAGAAGAAGAATATATGAATATTGTTATCAACATGTTCGTCAAATATGGGAACCTAGAAATTAATGCAATAGAAGTTCACTAGGTATGGGATAATTTTATAGCGAATGTGTCTAATGAGCTAAAAATGTGTCATGTGTGGATCTTAGCTAGAATATGATGTTGGGATGTGATTTTTTTGTGTCTTAGGGCTAGTTCATTGTACTAAATTTTTTGTAATAAAAATGGTGTACTTGTATATCTACTTCTCGCTTATTGACATGAAAATTATTTATGCATCATTTGTGCTAAACTAATCTCACAACATTTCCAGTTATGTAATGAACACTTCACCATGTACCTATAATTTTAAGATGGGTCAAGCCACACAGTTCTCCTAATCCTATGACAAGGTGATGATTAGTAGATACATTAAACAATATGGGGCCCTTGATCTAGTCCTCAAGTTTGGAAATTGACTCTTGACTTGGGTGTAGCACTTGAATTTATGATCTATGGAAACAATAGAGACGTATAACTTATATCTACTGATGTTATGAAAAATTAGATATCAATACAAATGAGGATCTTGTATCTACCGAAGTAGACCTATGTATAACGGATGATGTATACCTATTGGATGACAACACAATATATGTAAAATAGTAAACCATATGTTTAAAAAATTGTAAGTTTATACAAAAAAATGCAAAGTGTCATAAGAAGAGTAAAATGAGTTTGCTACAAACCTTTATATATAATTTTGTAGTTAAATATGTCTTAATATTGTATTGTTTAATTTTAAAATAATGAAAAAAGGGATGCATCGTAATTTAATATTAAATGCAAATGTGAAAATAAGAGAAAATTATAAAGATAGTTTCCAAGAATGGTGGGATAACACCAAACTTTATCTTCATGATTTGTAAGTATTATTTGGTTACAATGGGTTATGCATAGAAGTCTAAGTTCCTAACTTCTAACATTTCCTATTGTCTGTGTCATTTTCTAAAATAAAACCAATTTCATACATCACGAACCAAAATGAGTCATTTTGTATAAAAAATCCAATGATATTAAAAGGAAAAACATAGAAAAATAGCTTGTAAGAACAAATTATCTCAAAATAATAGAGATACGAGGCCTTCACAATATCTCAGCTATGTTGGATATTTATCAAGGCTATGCCATTAAAATTATTCAATAGATATGTAAGAGACTGATAAAAGTAAAATATTGCCTTACACATAAATAATATTTCTATTTTGTCATTCAAATTTGTACTTTGGGGAAAATCTATTCTTTAAAAAATCATGTCAAAGCAATAAATTTCTCACCTTATTTTCCAAAACTTAACCCTCCACTTTTCAATCTAAATTTCTACCATATGTTTTCTCCAAAAAATGCAAAGTGTGATAGCAAGATAAAAATGGTTTTCCATTAACCCTAATTTCTACGTATGTTATTAAAAATGCTCTAATTTCATATTGGGGAATCATACAATAATGAAAAAGGGGATGTAACATAATTTAATATAAAATGTAAATGAGAAATGTGAGTTACTGTTTTCACACTGATGGCATAATTTTTATGCCACATATTCGTCTCGTAATTTTGTCCTTTTTGTGTCATAAACCAAGAATCAAAAACAAAAAATTGACACAAATTTTCCATAATTCATGACGTTATTTGCAATATATGTAGTAGTGGCAGGGTTGTTGTTTCAATAATTTTGGGAGCTAGATATTTTTGTAGCGTTGTGGTCCCATAATATGTGAAACATTAATTTAGGGTCCAACTAAGATGCATTGTGAAACTCTTCCCTTGGTGATGTGACATCTAATTCTCTCAGAAGAAAATCAAACACTTGTTAAGGATTGATCTAACTCTACAAGAATGCCAAGTCAAAATATCCATGTGTGCAAATACTCTTTTCATGTAACTTATTACACCCTTTGAAGCTTATAACTCACTACTACCTATCTCCGTGTGGGTCACACCAATGCCCTACATTGTTCACCACATATTGGTTACTTTATCAACATGCTTGAAAACCTCTTATGCTTCAACACTATCATGTACACTCTTTTTCTCCTTTACACTATTAAATTTTGTTCAATAGCATAAAGGGGGGAAAATATAGGCACTAAAATCATGCTTCTATTTATATATATGTATACATACATATATGTATGTATGTATGTATGTATGTATGTATGTATGTGTTAAGTCCTTGTTTCACTTTGATATCACTTGATTTGTCTTCTGATTTGGATTTTTGGATGTTTGCTTATGATTTTATGTTGTGTCACAGATATCTATAGAATATTTCATCGTTTATTTTAAATTTTCTAGTCTTGGTCCAAGAGCATACATATTGCATAGGATTGTACTATGGTCCCAACCAAAATGTACGATCTAGACCCTTTTGAGTTTTGGGTCCTTTATGCATCTTGGTTGTTTTCCTAACTTTTTTCTTTCACATTTTATTTTTATGGTCATATTTGTGTGCCAATAAGATTCAAATTTCAAATGTATAGATTCCTATATATACAACTTCATATTAATCATTTAGTATCTAACAAACATATATCTTTGTAGCAAATAAAAAGATAAGGAATCAAGAGTACAATCTCCATACTACATATCACAACATACGAGGGAATAAATTTGTTTTTGAAATTTACACACAAGGGTTTTAAGGGAGAAAATTATCATATCCTACTATTGGTGTGGAAGCACAAGGAAAACACTAGGTCAAGGATTCTAGATTGTATGTACATTCCAACACAATGCACTGAGATAACACACTGAGTCTAAAATATATTGCAACGCTTGGTGACTCATAAATGAGATGACTACCGAGGTCAGTTTGACTTAAGAATTTGCATATTTTATTTTTAGATCTAATGAGTTCTTGAGTTTCTTACAAGAATATAGGTTTGTTTTGTAGGTACATGTGTGAAATATAGGGTTACATGCAAATATAAACATACAAACATGTGATATATGTGATAAAAAAGGAATGTAAAAAATATTAGATCTTGATAAGCTAACAATACAAGATAGCAAAAAATCTTAGTTTGTGAAATCCGGTCCCGCCCCTGGGTGAAATTTGCAAAGAACAATTGATTTGGCTTCACTAATAATCCTTTACATTATAGATCTATAAATGACACAAGTTAAAACTGATATGTGATAAATAAGTCAACTTTATAACCCTCCTTTTGTTCTTAATTGCTATATAAATTTGGCATTCTTGCAAATATCCTAGTTTTCATTACAAATATATAAATAATCATATTATTCTATAAGATATAGAAATTAATCCTAATTAAATCAAGGGAAATAATTTATTACAATTACTTTAGGGTTGATACACCGTGAAACCATTTGAATAATGAGAGATAGAATTTTTAGGTCTAATTCATTCACCATCTAGGAGATCAAAGGAAAGCTATATAATCACAGTGATAGACTACTTCACTAAATGGGTAGAATCCACCATAACCACTAATTACGCAACACAAGACACTATCAAGTTTTTATAAGAGAATATTACTATAAGGTATGGTTTCCCATTAAATTTTGTAAGTGATAGAGGGTCACATTTTTTCAATAACACAATAGGAGTTTATGATTGTACATTACAGTGGTAAAACTTACCATCCACAAGCAAGTGGACAAGAAGAAGTGATAAACTAGCTTCTAGAAAAGATGCTCGTAAAAAAATTGTAATGTGCAAAGGGATGATCTGGAAGATAAAATACCAAATGTGCTATGGTAATACATAAAAAATTATAAGTGTAGCATAGCATAAACCCAATTTTTCTTGGTATATAGAATGGGATAAGTCATGCCAATGGAATATATTTCTTAAAGATTGTGCATCACAATAATAACAATATCAGAGATAAGAAATTCATACAAATTAGGTTACTTGACTAGAATAGAATGAAGAAGAATAAGATGACCATGCAATGGAATAAAGAATCTCATAAGTGAATCCATAAATCCTGAAATGATAGGAATTTTTACACCAAGGAGTTCAAATTGAATAAAATGGATCTAGTATACAAAAGTAGGTTCAAAGCGCACCCACGAAAAATTCACATTCAACGTAAGAGACCATATATTATACATCATATGAGATAACATGAAACAATAGTATTACAATATCTAAAAGGAAATTATCTACCAAGAAGGATAAATGGTAGTAGGCTTAAATCATATAATGCATGATTACATAAAATTAGAAAAGGGAAATGAGTGCCTCCAAAAAAATATTAGATTAGGATTTTCAATTTCATGTAGTGTGTGGTGGTTAGAAGGATTTTTAGATTTCATGTGTTCATGGTTAAGTATGTGTAGGACTAGGGAGAAGAATCAATCAACCAATGAAATAACAATTTAAATGGCCAAGCTTACTCAAGATGGAAAGGATCTAAATGAACAAAATGAGTCCAACAACATTGTGAAGAGGGAAAGACAAACAAAATAGAAAATAATAATAAAATAATTTTAAAAAGGTGATATTGTACGAAATCAAATATTGCAAGTTTCCAAAATATAAAATAAGGCATATTTTGCAACAAGTGAGCCATATCAAGAAGACGGTGCACCAAAACCAAGTGGTATGATATTTAAGTACATTAAAGATAGATGATGATGTCACAAACACCCCCAAAAAAGGACACGTCAAGGGTGAAAAGGTTATTAAAGAGGGGTAGGAGGCAAGGTAAAAATATTGTTTGATTGGAATGAAGAGCATACGGAAACAAATATATCAGAACTCGATAAATTCTGAGAAGAATCATTTAATGCACAACCCATAGTAAAAGTATAACAAACAATGAACAATGGAAGATCCTTTCACTCGACCCATCGGGCCCAAAGTTCAAGAGATGATGGAATAAAATGGAATTACTTTTCTACACTTCAGTGATATATATGAAAGATATCTAGGTATCAATTGAATTCTCCTATAAAATAAATGGAATGATCCACCACACCATGATTTTCAAGCAAGGTCTAATCAAATTTTTTTTTGTTGAGGTTACCTAGGGAGAGAGCCCTAGTTCTTTATGGCATCACCAGCCCACACCGGCCATGGAACCATCTAAGGGTGGAATTTTAAGCTCTCAGCTAGCCCATGGATTAAACCACATTATTGTGGAAAGGCCCAATCAATTATGATGGGCCAAAAGACTGACAGTAAACACTGAGATAGTATGAGGAAAAATAGTGGTAAAGGACCCATTGCAAGGAATCAACATGGATAGGCTATCAAGATCACTTAAAAGTAATGCATTATAAACAATAATGATTGGGTATAATAATGCTGCAATTTTTTTCAGCACAAAATACGTCATTTCTATTAATGCTACTACATTTTCGTTAGCTACTATATTTTTAAATAGAGGGACATCCTTGTTGGCATATAAATCAACCAGACCTTCAGTTCAACAAACCATAGTGGCCACATATTGGATGTTGTATAAAGGGAAATTTCATTGGGGGAAATTACAAACCAAATTTTTGGTCTTAGATGAACTGATATCAAAAATATTTTGGCAGGTAACCACCAAAAGTAAACAAGCATCGTTGGGAGCTATGCATATAGTGATCTAGATGTGGGAGAAAGATGAAGAATTCACCTGGCCTAAATTATCGATGCAAGAATTGAAAACGAATATACATAAGACTATGGAATATGTGTTAGAAAGCTTCATGTATCAGTGGCTTATAATCATGTTATGTTTTACACATTAGAGAACACCATAACAGATAATTGAATTTAAAAATGAGTACTACCCACATGAGAGGTTTATGTAATATGTCCCAAAAAACCTTATCCAACATGGGATGATACTCAAAAGTGGAGAGTGTGGTTAACAAATATCAGGGAAACACTAAGCCCAAACTTGAGGATTCCGAGGGACGTGAGAAATTATATAATGCCATGGGGAAATATAACACTTCTACATAATATAACCACCCTTCACTTAGAAGGTGATAAAAAAAGCACCCCATAAAAATCCTTTAAAAAACACACCATAAAAATCCCATTTTTATCACTATATAGGGCATAACCAAGGTTAAATTGAGCAGGAAACATGATATAATACCCACGTATGTTCAGCCATTATACACTAAATCATCGACACAATTGGTCGTAGGAAGACCCCAGGCCATACCAACCACAATGTGCTAGCCAAACACATTGAAGAAGTAGCAAACTAAGGTGAAGGACCAAACAAGAAATACAACTAAAAGAAGAAGAGTAAAAATAAAAGCACTACACACTTAGGGAGAGGTGAGGGTCAAGTCAAAATAGATCCTAGGTTTCCATGTTGGTTTTTGGAGCTCAAATTTGATGAGCTAAAGGTAAGAAGGAAAAAACTGTGCACTATTGCGCTAAACGACATGGGTAAAAGGATGCGTTTTTCCTTAAGAGAGGGAGTACTTAAACTTGGAAAGTAATTAGAAAATCCCAAGCATTATCCCAAAATTTAATAGATGAAGAAATGATATAAGTACCACACTAACCCCACACCACAATTATCATAATTGAGAGAGATAACATAATGCAAAAGTAGTTGATAATGAAAGGCATTAAACAAGTAGGGATGTCTATCAAAGTTGAAACACATTAGGAATCAGTGGACCTAATGGGAATTGAGGAAGGCATACAAGAAACCTTGTGCAAGAAAATAATATTAGATAGGGGGAGATCTCAAAGAAAGAATAAATCCCAATCAAGTTAGTGCACAATTCATGATTGGAGGAAGAATTGAAGGTTCTAAGATGGGGAGTTAGCATAAGAAGAATGGTTTATTTAACTAAAGATGAAATATCCTAAGAACATGAAAAGATTATAGAAGAGAATAATGTTTTTTGAGAAAAAGGGGAACATGCACACAAGAGAGAGAAGCTCAAAATTTAGAGAGTGAAGACTAAAAATTCTAAGGCCGCAATGCAAGAAAATATGAGTACACACTCTCCTCCTCAATCACCACTTATGCAATAAAGTGATTTAAAGGTTGAATGAGTTGAATAATCTAGTACAAATTTTAAGCAAGGAGAACCAAAAATCCACAACCATTATGTATGAACCTCTGGTGCAAACAACTCCACTTATGCAACTTGCTGAAGGAGTTGATCAAAAACAAGAAACTACTTAGAAAGAGGAAGAAAAAAGCAAAAAAAGGAAGAAGATGCCAAGGAAGCCACCTAGAAGGAAGAGGAAGAGGAATGAATTGTGCAAGAATAGGAGGAAAAAATTAAGCAAAAGAAAAAAAAAAGAGAAATCCGACAAGAAGGGTGAGGCAAACAAGATGAAGAGGAACAAAAGTGTAAGGAAGAAGAGACCAAAAAACAAAAGAAATTACACAAGCGAAAGCCTAGAGGATCGAGGAAGAGACACAAAAGAAATAAAAAGAAAAGAAATAAAAGGAGAGAAAAATAAAAGAGGAAGAAGAACAAAAGAAGAAGGAAGAAGAGAAGTAAAGAATAGAGGAATGAAAGAGGAAGGAGAAGTAAGTAAAGATAGAGAAAGAACCGAAATTACAAGAGGAATAAGAGTAGAAAGCTATATAAGAATAGAAGAGAATGAATCTAATGTAAACATAGATGACCAAGATTGCATTGTGTAGGAGAAAGAAATTACGAAGGCAAAGGATGAGACAAATTGAAAGAGAAAGGAAGTGGAGGAATTCAAGATAATAGACAATATACACCCATAATTGTCACCACTCAGATATAAATTACCATTACATAAATAGAGGGAAAATAAGAGGATAGATCCACATAGATAGCAAGATTTAGTTAAGATTTGATCACCATAGAAGAGAAAAAATAAGGGGATACACAAACATTTTGGTGGGGATCATAGATAATTGTGTGGACATAAAAAAGTGGAGTTATTCTCCCCTCCTCACATGTGCACACGATAGTTCTTGAGATTTCTCATAAAAATCTACAAGAGACAATAATGCAATACATCAGCAACAATGTGGAAGTGGATATTGAAAAGGTATCATTGCAAATGTAGATAAAGTGCATACACATGCTCCAAGAAAAAGTTGGCACAACTGCGATGCAATTGAACCAACAAAATAATACGCTAGAGTAAATATTTCACAACACCAAGCAAAAAATACATGACAATCATACCAAGCTCATCACTGAAGCCATAATTGACTAAAATTTGAGTGAGAAGGTACGACTAACCAATTTAGTTAGTCATTTAGTGCACAATTGGTGGGAATTAGAGACTGCGAAAAAAACAAAAAATCTAGGTGATCTAGACTTAAGAAAGAGACTAAGGGCATAATCCAAGTTTTGCTCAAATATATAATCTCCCATGACAATTCGCAACACAAGCAAAGAAAATCAGCTTTGAATTTACTAGAATGGAATGCACAATTACAAGAAATAATGTATGGCAATCATCCAAACACATTAATGATAACTATGATGGTTGATAAAGCACTAGAACAAGAATTGCATGTCCACACATGCTTGAGATATTGTGAGTGATAGACTGCACAAATAGGAAAGAAATACGTTGTATAGCACTTTTGTTGGAGTATGGGCACAAAGGTTGTGGGATCGCATATAAACATTGCTCCAAGAGATAGAAAAATCCATATCTCTCTCAAAACCAACTGTGGACACTACGAGTAAGGATATTTTTTTGTATTCATGCAAGGTTTGCCAAAATTGAAAACATATTTTGGCAAAGTTGATGGGGCTATCACATAATGGAACATAGAAAAAATAGACTTGGAAATATTCTTACTGACTATGAAGAACATGAAAGATATCTCAATATACCTCATCCCTCAGCTCATGCTTTGAAGTATCACAATACAAAAACTACCAATGCCACCTCTACCTCAACAAAATCAAGTAAAACAAACCCCAACATCACAAAAAGAGGAACAAAACTATCCTTTGAAGCCCCACAATTTTGAGGAGAAGTAAAACTTTTAAGGTAGTTTTGAATTGTTGGTTAGATATCTGTAAGTAAGGTCATATAGATTGAAAAACGTGTTGGAAATGTGTAAATACATTTTCTATGAGTTATACTCTTATAAATTATATAGCCTGGCGTGGCCGTGGAGGTCTGAGGCATCACCTCAATTAGAGGGTTTATAGGGGTAGCCTCCCCCCTCCTCCCTGCCCGATCAGGGGGTACCCAAGATTTTTTTAAGGTCCTCTTTATAGGATTTCGGGTCCATATAATTATTTTTAGCCTATGCTAATTATAGTTGGTTATATATCTCATGTTTATGGAGAGCCATTATGGGTTGTATTCTGGGCCCATGGTTTTGGTACCCATTATTTTGTAATACCATTGTGGCGGTTACCTATTAATGTGCTTACACATAGTCAGACATGTAGTAGGATTGAGTAGAACTAAGAGTACATTATTATATGGTAAAATGATTGAGTTAATACGATAAGGAGATAAGTTATGATGTTGGATTTTTTTGAAACCTGGTTTTCCGGGATATCTTATGTATTGTTTTTTTTTTTTGCATTTCTCTATTTTTGTTTGTTTTAAAGATGATGTGAAGTGTTTCTTCTCTCGTATTTACTTATCGGAACAAATTCTCTTCAAAGCGAAAGGGTGATCTATAAGGGAGTTTTTACAAATTGAAAACCTAAAATGAGGGTTTGTTAGAAAATCTACTTGATTAAAAACCTATGAAGGTGGTTAAGTAGTATTTGGGGGATGAAAAATAGATAATGGTGTTCCTTCTGTCAACCGTGAATAGAATAACCCAGTGCGCAGCGCAACCAACATCATTAGGTGTCTAAAAAAGAAGACAAAGCACCTTCCAAACTTCAAAAACTTCTTTTGTCTCGGGATGAGGCAACTATTTAAGTTTGGAAATGTATTGTGAGTGTAATAGGATCAAAAACCAATTTTGATGTATTTCGTATAAGTTTGTATATTGGGCAATATCTAAGGTATATGCATAGTAGATAGATAAAACAAAGTAGAAGATATGTAATTTGTTATTTAAGTTTAAGCAAAATGTGAAGAGTCTCTCTTGTTAGAAAATTTAAGATGACAAAAATGGAAAGTTGACATTCGCATTGGAATGTAAAAATGTATGAAAGTGCAATGCGCGAGGACTGGTTTTCTATTATGATGTTATTTTGATTCGTGTTATTAATTTCTTACTACAAAGCAACTCTAGTTTATGTTTCATTTCTGTCTCTAGCTCGAGTGTTTTCTCTCTATACTTCCTGATATGTAGCCATTGTGCAAAGTATATGCTCTGTCTAACCCACTTAATTGCACATTGTTTTAATAGTTGAAAATGAACTAGTTTACAGATTCTCTAGATTAAAACTTGTAGAATGTTCAAATGAGTAATTCCAGAGATTGCTACTAACCGTTGAGAATGTACTAATAATAAAATGGACTAGAGTTTTCCTTTTAAAAAAATCTGCAACTCTTTCTCCCTAATAATAGGTTATGTATAGAAACCCGAAACATTAGATAAAAAAAATATCACACAATTGTATCCAAAAACTTTTCTCAATCAAATATTCTATTTTAATAAATCCAATCACTAACGAGGTTTCAAAATAAAAAATATTCTATCAAATAAATCCACACCCATGAATTGTCATAGTACATTTTAAATGTAATTCTCTTTCGTGACATTTGTGGTCACCCCTTCTCTTGTAACTCTCTTTGATTTTAATTAATATAAAGCACAATCTCAATAATAAAAACAAACCTTTTCAAATACATCCATTTCTTAAAAACAACCTCCAAATTTAGTTCCAGTCGTAATTATAACATTTTAGATTTGATTTTATAACTTTTAAGCTCGAGGAAGCCATGTTTACATTCTTGCAAAGCCAATTCCTCCTCGTTCCATCTCTCTTACCACTTTCTTGAAAATCTCCATCTACAGAGGCATAAACATAAGGTGATTAATCTCCTATCCAGATACATAATCTCTGAGACTTAAAGGGGAGGATATAATACTTTTAAAGCTTGATAAACATCCCTCTTCCATTTCCTCGAGGCATAATACGCAGCTGTCTACATACAACTCTTTTATTAGAATACATATTATTAGGAGGATCTTTCTTGTGAAGAAAACTTGTTAAGGAATCCTACAACCTTTGTTCAGTCCAAGATTTAGAGTCTGTATCGGATTTGAACACCATGCATTTACCAATCCCACTTCTTTTGCCTCCTCTGCAGTGAATCGTCGGCTGAAAAGGCCAGTCTAATATTTAATTTTTAATAAAATAAAGTTGTATGTAGAGTATCTAAAAAGGTGGGTTGAAATGAATAATACTCCAGATTATTTTAGAAAAAGAAAAAACACTTTTACTTTTATTTTAATCCAGAAAGTCACATTAGAATTCAAAAAATAATTTAGAAAATAAAATCAAATAATTTTTTTATAAAATTTAGTCTTATTCTAGTGATGAGATATTAGTTCTAACTTGGTGTAATATTGTTTCCATGGTATATTTTCATTGTTTTGTCAACAATTCAACTTGTTAACATTTATAAGATTTAAGTAAAAGACTTGTCATGCTCCACACACCACCTCAAACTTTTGAACTACCTCAATTTATGATAATTTCTCCAATAAATAAGAAACATGGACTAAAGTTGAATTTACCCTGCAAGCAGAACTTCATGATAAGTTGTAGGAGGAAGCTTAGAACGAAGTAATTCTGAGTTTCCAGGAGTCAATGACATCCCAATGTCTACCTGCACTTACAATCATTCAAACTAAGACGGTGAACACTAAGTTCTAACCTATTAGAAGTAAAGTATATGTGTCGAACAATACCTCGTTCATAAAAATGAAGCCATGGTTAGAGGTCATTACGCGGTAGTCATGAGCCAATGCAAACATACACCCTGCCCCAACTGCATGACCTCTGCCACAGTCATTCATTCATCAATACAACTAAAACCAAACTTGAGCAGGTATTTTTGTTTAAGAAGAAGTTCCTCTAAGTTTAAGAGGTCATGCCTAAATCTATACCTTATAACAAGCTATTGTTGGAATTGGGAAGCATAGTAATCTGCAAGCCAAGCTTTGAAAAGATTGCACATAACCCTGTTAATGATATCATCAATTCCATTCAATCATCTAAATCAAAACACATTAATCTGAAACATAGAAGTTTCTTAAAACATTAATTATCTCCTTGAATTTTTATTTAGAATGATTAATATTTTTGGAAGAGTTCATGTAGTACATAAGTTACTATGGTTTAATATGGTTGAAATGTTGATGAACTAATAAATTATTTGACATTTTTTAAAGTAGTATTTTTTTTTTTTAAAGTTCACTTTTCAACTTGCTAATATACGTAACGATTTTTAAATAGAATGAATATTTTCCATCCCCATGAAATGAACAACCCGTGACTGTATTTATATCAGTTTCCCTCATGTATTTGACATCCATTCCATTTGAAAAAACTTCCCCTGCAATAAAAACAAATACACAAACACCATTAATCCAAGAAAAAATACAGCGTTTGATAATATTTACATGGGTGTGTAAATTTACCTGATTAGTTGTAACAAAACAGTTGCATCTTTAGCTCCCTCTACCTTGCCAATTTATCAAAACTTTATACTTACATATTGAAATATTTCAGCGGATGAATAGCACAAGATTTCATTTCACTGTGACTAGATTATAAAATAAAAAATTTCACAAATTTCTTCAACAATATGTAGGCTGTGGACTTGCAAGCTATAAATCAAATTTTCCCGACTTCAATTCTAATTTGTACTAACTACTCCATTTATTTTGCATACCGTATCCAAAATTTTATTAATATTTTGGATTGCCTCAGGGCCGAACCTGCAAACTCAAAACCAACGGAGAATAATAAATTTTTAGCAAAACCAATAATTTTAACTATTTAAATTAAAACAAATTTCAAATCAGGATTGCTTACACATGTTTGGAGTGTCCCGTAAATGTCAAGACATAAATACCGCCCGGCTGAGACAACAGATTACAGAAATCAAGATCTTGATTTGAAGATTCTTTTTCCATTACTACAAAGAAAATTTCTTGGTCCTTGTCCATCCTTATGGAAAGTTTCACCTGTATATATAGGGAATGTTACGTTCATGAGGTTGCGGTTTTCTTTTCAAAAATAACAGATGCTCAATTATTGTACTCTCCGTTCCCAAAAATTGATCTGCTTAATAGTCCAAAAATCAGAAAAACATTGTTTATGGAAAAAGGGTATAAAAAACATTTCCAATCGATCAGTTGTTATTAATTGTCTTATGTTTGAGTTAATTCTCTTTGGTTGCTTCCAAATTGCCGGCCTCGTATGGAATGGAAGTGATCGATTCTCAAAGTCATTAATTGGGTTACGTGGATTTATGCCTAAATAACTTAAACCAGGAGTATAATTTAGATCATATGAACAAACAATAGAACACCACTAATGTGAATGCTAGTCCACCATTGAAAGGGAAAAAATGTTAGCATGTGAGTAAGAAGAAAGATATTCGTAGGTTTTTATCAATAGATGATGTGTGAAGAGTTAGAAGTGGATATATGATTGTGAACTCATAGATACATCGTATAAGTTGATTATCTTGAAATGAAGCTTAGGTCACCTTTCGTTGGAGTCAATAGTAGTCGAGCGTCTATTTTAAGGTGGCCCAAATTGTCTAGTGTCGATTATATAGGCTTTTAAATCATGGCATGCATTATCCATGTGGGCTCTTCTCGGAATGATTTAGAATATTTGTGATGTGATGTGATGGCTTGTAGAATTGGATTCGCTTTATCAAACCTAGGGAAAAAACTCCCCCACAACTGCACCAGGAGAAGAATAAGTCCATAGGACTATGCCTTGACCCCCCGACCTACCCACACTAGGTCACATGAAAGTGGTTGTTGTTTTTTGTGTTGTTATGTTACTAAAACAATAGAGAATAAAGGGCCCATATATTCTATTCAAATGAGTTAAGCGTTAATTTGTTCACTTCATGATCATATATGCTTAAATCGATAAAATCACGTAACATAGATTTTTCCATTCTTTTTATACAAGACACAGACAAACATGGAACTTCAAACTAGGAAGTACTTCATATTAGAATTCAGCTCATTGACGACTCTTGAAAGATTTAAGATCCATATGATGACATTGATCCCAAAAAACCTTCAGAGATGTTATTTATGTATGAGACTCTTTATTGAACTTTCCACATGTGTTTTTCCAAAATTCAAACCTAAGATAACCTAATGAAAGATTACAAATTGAAAACATGACTGGACTACATGTAGAAAAAAGATAAACTCAATAGAGGGTAAACAAGTTTGTGGTTGAACTTATCCAAGGTATGCAACACTTACCCTTGGGTAAAAACATCAAGCAACATGAAACAAGACATCCCTATAAAGGTGCATTATGAATCATACAAGAAATCTAGAAATGATTTTGAGTGCATGAATATGGCATATAAGGGTGACCCATGGTGATACAAAAGCAATCGCAACTAAAAATTTGTTGTCAAAGGAGTCCAAAAATATTTCATTCGTCCAAAATTGTCTTTAAATGTGCCAAAACTAATGTTGGAAACTTCCTTGTACTAAAATTAGGTTACTTTCTTATATTGTAATAAATTGAATGGTACATTAAATGGATTATTATTTCAAGTACCTATAATGAACTATTATAGTATCCTTGTCCCACCTGAATACCCATAACCAAGTGATTTAATATAAGTAGATCAATGTCTTGATAATGTGGAAAAGATATAACTGATTAGAAAGATTTAAACTTTATGAATTTAAAACTAAAAAAATAAATAATTGAATACACCTAATGGTTATGGGTACTATATTAGGCCACTAATAATACATATTGGAGTGTGCCATGGGTTTTGCATGCCCCAATGTAACCTATTGCACAAATGGAGATGCTCTCTCAAGTAGAGGTAGTAAATTATGAATATTATTATACCATGGAGGTTTCCTATGTTAAAAAAAAATAGGTGTTATGAAACTATTGTCACTAGATTTCACCCCTCTGAAACAAGGTGTCGGCTTATTCTAGTGAAATTATTGAGATCATGAATACGTGGGTTACTATGATTATTATCAACGAGAAAGGGGTAGTTTCTTATTATTAATTGTTGCCAATAGGGTATCAAACAACCTCTATCTTCAATAAATAAAACCTAAGCTAAAACTTCCAAGGAGGATAGTAAAAAGGGAATCAAACTGAAACGGAAGGGGGAGAGTGATGCAATAAAAGGACAAGTGGATCATTTCTTGTCTAATGCATTAAATACAACCACAAAT